>DWTU01002911.1:0-10930 GCA_018251515.1 Cecropterus confusis
CATGTACTAGCTTTCATTTGACACCCTTCTTGTCGTAATAGTATGAAAGTAGTCCCTCCCTCCTCCTTTTTCATTTATTTCTAAGCGCATTTTTTGAAACAATATAGCCTATATTACTCTCCAACTGAAACGATTCCAATGAATATGTCATACGTCATAATCCGTCAAGCCGTAAGAGCTATAGCGCGTGCCAAAGAAATGCACATACATATAAACGTACATACGTACGCTCGAAAAACATAACCTTCCTTCTGACACAGTCGAGTAAAAATAAAGGTTATTCCTCGATCTTAATCGAAATACTTTTTTTTGTAATGATCTTATACAGTAGATCTACTATAATTACAGTGCATCTGGAAGCACTGACTCGGCTACAACTACTAGAACTAGTTAACAATGAAGAAAGTAAGAGAAAGAACAACAGCTCAAGGCGTTCATTACTGCCACTGACCAAATGATATCGTCGGTAGCAGGAAGCACCAAGTGCAATGATTATTTAACAAACCTTATTCACAGGACACATTCGTAACCAATAATAATAAAGATATGTATGAAGTTAGGTCATTGGATTATCGGTTATAAGATGTTATTTTTGTTAGTTGTTTAAAAATGCAGGTATCAATGAAAGTTTGTAAGGCGAGATTAAAGTTTAAAACTATTTATTTTACTTTGGTCTAAACGACTCGGAGGAGCTTACATGACTGGGACGCAAATCCTGAAACTGAAAGGGCTTGATAAGTGTTATTTTAAAACTTAATTTTAAAATTGAATCTATTAGTCTTGTACGTACTGTTTTGTTGGATCTTTTTTATAAGACACCGAAAATAATACTGAAAGCACAACTATGACGTACGTACTTCGAATCACAGACAACAAAGATACCATCGAAGTAATAAATAATTAAAAGTTTTAGAACAGGTTGTAATACTACGTTAATCATCTTATTTGATCGAGTTAAATGAATTTTAACTCGATTTACATTTTTAATGTTTTTATCGAGATGATCATCTCTAGAATGAATGAAGTATAAAGTAATCAAATGTAAGACATCAATCGTGGAATAGACAACAGATTACCACATAGATTAAAAATATATAAAACCGTAAAGAGATAGAGGCCGATAATACTACATTGTTTTACAATTTTGAATTGCTAAAATATTTGATGTAGTACGAATTAAACTTAGTTCTGCGTACATAAAAACTCACGTAATTAATTAGTGTCAAAAACTAAAAAAACAAAAATTAAATAAAAAGTAAATTGATAGTTGAAGTTGACATACCTCATATTGCAAAAAAATATCTTTTCTATTGAATTAAAACTTATTCAAATGTAATTTGGTAAAACAATAATTTATTTTAATTAACAAACTATTGCCATTAAATGGACTTTTCACTAGAACCACAACAAACTATATCTATGGCGAAAGCTAAAATTATACCGTCTACTATATTTAAAGTAAGTGAAATTTAGTTTTTTACTTTTAAAGTTATTATCAATAATCATTTTTTTACACAATTATTATTAAAAGGTTGTATCATTAAATTATGTTGGTGTAATAAATATGCAACCAAACTAAAATTGTCTATTTCTATCATTTATTTTGATCGCTGCTTTAAAATAGTGTTATTTCGTGGTCTTAATTTTTAATGGCATTAATAATATGCGAAATAATTCAATTATTTTAAAAGGATGTAGATCAATAGATGTTAAAATTTTATCCTTAAAAAATCTGTAATTCAAAATGAGTTTAAATACATTTTTTTGTGAACGCATGAAATATTGGCATCACGCTGTAGTACCTTTGATTTCCGCTTGGGGGATTTTGTCGTTCTTTTGAACTGAACCAAATTGACGTCACGCAAGTAGTACCTACGCCATTTTGTAAGTGTCTGCTGTAGTCAGTATTTCGGGGCATAGTGTAAAATAGGAATTTCGCATGGTTTTGTGTACATTTCAAAGTTAAAAACATCTCAAAACCAAGTTAACGTCTCGTGCGTTAATTTCCCAGACTCAAAGTATGGAGGACAAGGCGTCGTTAAAGGAACTGGATCAATGGATAGAACAGCTAAACGAATGCAAGCAATTGACAGAAAATCAAGTGAAAACGTTATGCGATAAGGTAAAACATCATTGTAATTCTTTTTATTTGTAAGGATTCTTACGGTGATCGATTCAGTAAGCGGTGTGTACGTTTGTCTAGGTTGGTGTATAGTTATACTTATGTTGAATGATTCATGTACCTACATTGACGATAACCGAGTCGTGATCGCGTATGTAGTCGGTTGGAGAGGCTACCAGTAGTTCGGTGGGTGATCGGCTGGGGATACCGTGGTTGCGGAGTTTCGTCTATCCCGACTCCCGCTTGTACCACACCCAGGTACTAGTGTTAGTTCTGATAGATATTAGCCTAATTGAACCGGGGATATTTTTAGACGAGCCACGGAAATGATGTTAACAATTATTCTCCATGATCTAAACTTGTTTACGGTTTTATATTTATGGGCACAGTCTTTGGATGTTGTAAAAACTTAACCTATACAAATGATATCAGTCATTAAATTCACACGATAGAATACCGTGACTCATCCAGCCAGGCTAGTTTGTTATGATTGTGATCTAAATTATTACCAAATTTGACATTTAATAATTTTACCTATAACATTTGCGTAAATTTTCCACAAGAGTTTGTGACAGCAAACAACTGTGCATTTATACTTTAATTGGTTATTTAAAATGGTATGACGGATGCCTTAATAGAAATTTCCAATAAATAAATCAAAGCGACATAACAAGACAACTTTTTATCAAAGTTATTTTTACCAGGCCAATGTGCCATAGTTGGATCAAAATCAATTTTGTTCTATTTTTGTTTGCAAGTAGAAAGTGGTATCTAATTTTGTTCAATACAAAATATCTCATGCATTTATATCAATGTTTCTTATCAATCACTTTCTTGGGAGTTCTTGTAATATGTATATATATTTAGTACAAACACAAACATCTGACAAAAGTATCAATTAGAACCAATTATGGTACTATTATTGGAACTGTTATGATTGAAGTGACATATACTTTGTATTAATGAACAAATAACTATGTTGTATTTGACAACACATACTGGATTTAATTATTGCCCAATCTTATACAAAATGCACACATTTGCGTGTGCAAAGGTACATTGGTTTATTTAGTTTCATGGACTCCATTTTTATTACAGTGTCATTTTTGTTTATTATAACAAGGTTCTTATTAGAGTGTGTGAATATTTTGAGTTGATTTCCTTTAGAATTATAATCCATATTTTATTCCTTAACAAGAAAGTCAATATTATCACACTCAACCCATTATTGTCCCACTGCTGGGTCCGGGTCTTCTCTCAGATTGAGAGAGTTTCAGGCCATAGTCCATCGCGCTGGTCAATTGCGAATTGGTAGATTTCAGACACCAGAACTTTTTTTTTTAAACAACAAAGCAGTGATAATTACCCTCTAATTAAATTTATGTCAATATCATATTTAACTATATTACTATCAGTTACTATTAATTGTGTATTTATATATTGATTACAATCAGACAAAACAAGATGTTTATTGACCTTCCAATGGTACTTTACCTTTATCAGCTTTCTATTCTACTTGTCTTCAACTAGTAATTTTTCTAATAAAAATCCATAAGGGTTGAGAATAATCTGTTACGTTACATATCCCTTGAGACTTCAAGGGATTGCCATTACAATGGTATATTTACAAAAATCATGTTGAACCTATAGCATATATTATATGCTGGTAAAAGTTCGATAAATTTAGCAGCAATTCCTTTATATTAATTAGTACCTGGCATTGAGGAAATTTTTTTTATTTTCACAACTATAATACACCAATATAGGAAAATGTATCCATTCACATACAATTCACTTATTATTTATGTAAAACCCTGAAATGGACAAAAGTTGTTCTATCACTAGTCTATACTTTGCTTTATTTTTGTTTCCTTGCTAATGTATTGTGTTGCATTTATTTAAATGACTTCCTTCAAGTCGAGTTATTCAAGTTTTGTATTGACCTTTAGTGTAAAAATTATATTTCACTGTCTTGTGCAACTCTACTTCACTGCTCGAACAAGATAATCCAATTTGATACTGTGTAAACAAGCAGATAATGTTTCAGTGTCAAATTCAATAGACACTCTTCACGCACTAACTATTGTTGCTAATTAGCCTTCACTAAGGTTGAACAAAGTGATAGGGATTAATTTTAAATTGACTTTCCGAGATTAATCAGATTTTCTAGATTATACAATTTTTTTGTGTTTTATCTTACTAATATTATAAATGCAAAATGTTTTGAAGATGTGTGTGTTTGTTACTCTTTCATGCAAAAACTATTGTTGGTTATTTTGTTGAAATTTGGCACACGGATAGTTTATAACTTAGATTAACACATAGGATACTGGTTACTGTGGTACACGAGTCGACAGGTAGAACTATTGGAAAATCTAGTCATACATATTTTTACATACTTAATATTTTTAAACTCAATAGAAATGTACAGTTGAATTATTCTTTTTGTGTATAATTCTCTGGTAAACAAATTGAAAATAGTTGTTTTGTGATTAGTATGATTTCTCTGAAGTCTGAGTTGTAGCTTATAAGATTTTAAGGATTACAACTACTTGTTAGTAGTAGCTTAAAATAGTTATTAAAGTAGTAAAATTGGTATATTTTGATTTTCTAAGGATATTTTTCAGGATTTTTTGTTGATATAAGAGTATCTACTGAATTTAAAAAGATATCAAGATTGTTTTTGTTGTCTTAACAGTGATGATAAAAAATAACAGATCAAATGTGATATGACAGTTTTGAAATATTGAGTCATACCTTGATCGCATGTTTCTGATGAATCTAACAATAATCCCAATTTTTAAAGTCATTGATTTTACTCCAATATATTGAATTTTTTGTTTTCAAATTTTATCATTGTTGTTAATATTTGCAACACCCTTATCCATTACTGTGTTCATTATATTTGGTTTTGTCAGTTACATAATTGTGGATTATATTTTTATATCTTAAATTTAATTTGAATACCGCCATTAATTTAAATATCGCCATCGCAATGACTATGGCGATTTATTGTTGCGAATTACATTAGAATTGTAGACCAATTAATTGAATTACTATAGTCATGCTAGACGTGTAATAGTCACAGTCTACTTTCATTGCAAATAAGTCAGACTGGTGGTAAAATGTTAGGAATAAAATGAAATGGTCAAATTCGACCGCGTCAAGGTCGCCGGCGAATATTGCGCGCGCGTTGGCCGTTGACTGCTCTTCCCGTTTTAATTAAATTATTTCCATATCGTACTTTACTCATAATATTGCTCATTAGGTGTAGTTTCTGCAATTAATTTCAGTTAACTTGTTTGTTGTGAAATTTTATTTATAATTATTTTTGTCTAATGAGCAGCGGTGTTAAGCGCTGCTGCGTTCTGGTTTTGGAGGGTGGTAACTTGTTTATCTGAGGTGCTCCAAGTTCTCTGTGGTACCAGCGCATCTGAGGCGGACTTAAGATATGGCTTCAATCTTATCTGGGGTTGATTTTAGAACCCGTCGTGTGCGGGTCCGACTCGCACTTGGCCGGTATAATATAATTCCAGTAATGTGTCGTCGTCGGTCGAACTTTGGTTCTATTGATAGTGCATCAGGACGGATAGACGTTGATTTGATTGTTTACTTCCGATTAATTGTCGACGTTACTTCGTATGCGCTGTAGTATTCAATGTACAATTAGGTAGATTTCCGTTCATGTCCTCGACTTGTTGCATTTGATCCGAAAATCTTTAAGTCTGCATTCCAATGGGAAACATGTTAAGGCTAAGTCTTATTAGAATCTGGCAATATGGAAGTAGCAAACGAGCATGCAGCCCACTCTATGGTAAGTTGCTCCTGCCGCCCATCTGTAATAAACCCAAGGTGAGTTCAGTCTGACCTAAGGTTAGCCAGAGATTCGTTGTTACCCCTGAGGATTAAGATGGAATGCCTCGGAAAAGTATGTCTCCCTTACCACAACCTTCAGACCAGAACACAGCAGCGCTAACACTGCTGTTATTAGGCAGAAATAGGCGTGGCGGTGGTGCTTTCGGAGTCGAACTATAAAGAGTTCTACCATCTTTAAAAGTACATGTAACTTGCTGGATCTTGAATAGCATCATTTCCTATCTTCTCAGGGACATCCATCCGTAGGAGGGGACTAAGAGACAATGCAGGATATAGGTAGCAGTTTTCTTGTGTAGTATAAACGTGCGTGTGATAGCGCTAGACGCCGTGATTATTAGTGGAAGACGAAGCTCCCCATTAGGGGAGGTCTAAAGCCAGCAGTCGTCTTCCAGAGGCTGATCGTCGGTTGACATTTAACTTTATTCATTTACGAAGTAACGTTTAAATTAAGCTAACACAAAATTGATGAGTTCTTGAAGTATGCATTGATATAATCTTCTTCTTAATATATATAAATTACGTGTTACGTTGTTTGTCCGCGATAATCTCTTGAACTACTGAACCGATTTTTAACCAAATTTTATACCGTGTGCAGTTTGATTCAACTTGTAAGATAGGATAGCTTGTCTTACCACCGAACCACACCAAACGTTTTTTTTTAGAACAACGAAGTGGGTACAGGTCTTCTAGTAATGTATAAAAATTGTGCCGCACATCACAAAATAATTATAATTCTTTAACACATTTTATTTCAAAGCGTAGGCACCTTGATTATTATATCTAAAGATATCCATTTGAAAGAAGGTATAACAAATCTGGCAAGTGTGTTCCGCGTGTTTCACTGAATTTATTCTTTGTTTCGATTTCTAACCGTCTAAACGCGCACATCTACGCACTTTACAGTTATCTCCATTTCTAATGTGTTTTATCGATTCCACTTCCGACTTGCTTTTCGCTTATGATACTATCGGCGTAATAAAACTATATTATATTTTATTTATGTATTAAAGATTAATACGCAGCGGGACGCCGTGTCGTACGTATTTTTTTTGTGTTTCCTCCACATATCGCATTATTACATATGCAGATCTGTCGATTTTTTATTTAATTACAATAAATGCAGTGGAACGCCGGTGAGAGTCGTAAAAGTAGTAGTGATTTTCGCATATAAAATATTCGATGCGTCGATTCTAGTATTTATTCATATGTAGCGAACATATCGCATGCTTAATGGAACACTGACCCATTAAGAGATACGTTAAAATTTAGTTACGAACAGATACAGGCTTCTGATTACGCCATCTACCGTCTACCTTTCCCAAAATAGTAGCATTTATAATTAATTAATAATTTAGTTTTAATTTTATTCATCAACAAGTACGAAAAGGCCTCATTGCAAGATCTTCTTTTGCGATTTCCCAAAAATCGTCTTTTTTGAGTTAAGTCAGTATTCCAATAAGCATGCGATATGTCAGTGATAGGTATCGTAAACCACATTTTATTTTATATAACGAATGCAGAGCAATGGGAGTTGCTATTGATGGTTCAAAAAGTTAACTGTCCTGATATACTACTACATTGTCTAGCATACTATTGTATAGTTTTCTTACAAATGGATTTGTTTATTTTCTCACATTGTTACGCTTAAGATACGTTATTATTAACGCTTTTGTTATGTTGCACTAGCTTTTATTTTTCATAACTTAGGAAGGTTATATACGAGCGCTAATAAGCTAACACACGAGCGCCTATGATCTAATTCATGAGCGCCAATAAGTTAATATATGATCGCCAAGGTGCTAATACACGAACGCCAATAAAATAATACATGAGCGCCAATAAGCTAATACACGAACGCCAATCAGCTAATACACGAGCGCCAATGAGCTAATACAGGAATGCCAATGAGCTAATACGCGAGTGCCAATTAACTACGATACGAGTGCCAATGAGCTTATACGCGACCGCCAATGAGCTAATACACGAGTGTCAATGAGCTAATACACGAGCGCCAAAGGGCAAATACACGATTGTCAATGAGCTAATACACGAGCGCCAATGAGCTAATACACCAGTGTCAAAGAGCTATTGCGCGACCGCCAGTGAGCTAACACACGAGCGCCAGTGAGCTTACACACGAGCACCAATGAGCTAATACACCAGCGCCAATGAGCGACAGTTTATAACTGTGACTGTCGCAGTCTGTTATTATTAACCATGATTGGAAAATAGATGACGATTATCGGCGATAGCCGCTGACGAAAGATTTGATACAATTAGCGACCGACGACGTGATGACTGTTGCCGATATTCGCTCGACTTGTAATGTCGACATGAAGCTCGTATACTGGCTCCCTTACATTACATTGCTATTAAATAAAATTTTAAACGCTTCAATTCAACATTCCAAAGCAGTGACTGTAATACAAAAACGTTTATTACTTCTAGAATCTAGCTTATCAATAATCTTTGTGGACCGCTACTAAACTATTTTCGCAAGGACTTTCGACTTAGAACAATTTAGTAAATGTACTTAGTTATGTATAAAGGCAACTTAGAGATTAGCAATTCTTAAAATTAATTGTTACCGTAGTTATAAGTGAGCGCAATTTATTAATTTTGTCCTCCTAAAATTATGTTAAGCTTAAAATGTCTCGTGTTGGGGAAATATAAGTTTTTATTAATTTTATAAGCATCAGTTAACTTCTCACGAGTTTTGGTTTATATTTTATGCAAATGTTATTATCGCTTTTAGTTCAGCCATTATTCAATATTTTTGTTACTATTCATCCAAGTTTGATGTAAAAATACTATTTAGAGTTGAAACCACGCTTTACACTGTTATATCAGTATGCTTTTTGTAAGACTAATTGTATTTGGGTTTTTTAAATTTATATTTTAAGTTATTTTGATTGGGAATTATATTTTTTTACATGTTTATTTTGTTTTCATTTTACGTAATTGATATCGCTAATACTGTGTCTTCCATTATAATGACAATAAAATCGTACCAATTATCCTCTATTGCTTAAAATTAGGTAAGTTGTAGTGCGTTAGTCAGTAGTTTGCATGGAACATGATCTTTTTAAAGTAGCTATATGCAATTAAACAATATCTCTGAGTTTAGCTCTTATCATCCACAGTGCTCAGTTATTATTTCTGCCGAATAACAACGGTGTTAAGTGATGTTTTGGTTGAAGGATTTGTTATAAGGGATTAATAACAGGCGTTCCAACTCAGTCCTCAAAGGTAGAGACGCATCTGGGACCGTTTCTAATCCTATTAAGGTTTGATTAAAAATGTAGGTAATCAGTGAATGTCGCTACTGGCGGACTACTGCTTGTTCGGTTGCCATTTACATAATAAAAAAAATGATAAATTTTCATAAAACTCGCTACCAAGCCACTCGCTAACTAGGATCAGTTTTCATTCTCGGGTTTTATAATCTTTATTAATTATTTACGTAAAATGGCACCGCGAAAATATAACACCTGGCTTAAAGCTAATATGGAAGCTGCTCTCAAAAAATTCAAGGATGAAGTGTGTCGTTTTTGTAACATACCTAAGCCTTAGTCCATACAAAAACGAATTACAAAGAAAATAGAAATTAAAAAAAAAGTTTTCGTAAGATTAAAAATGTTGTCCTTTCAAATTTATCGATTTGGGAACAAACTATTCCCATTTTATAGAGTCAATGTTTCAAAGATATAATAGATTTAAAATAATAAATACGGTTGTCACTGTGAAATACGATATTTTATTCTCATTTTTAAATCTGTATCATATTTAGATGAAATTATTCATTGATTGCTTTGCAAGTAAAATAACTGCTTATGCAATTCATTTCATTCAAAACTTTTATCTTCGTACCCATTTCTGTATTTTATAATTAGCAATTGAATTCATAGTTTATTAGCATAGTGTTAGGCTAATACATTATTGGTAGATCTCTGATAAAATAAAAAGTCTTATCAATAACATAAAAAAAAATAAAAAATAAAGCAGGTCATATCTATCGGTACATTTGTAAACATATTGATCACACAAACAGAGAAGTCCCAATTCAATAAGTAAAAAGTAAAATCCGTTTCTCGTTAAATTACTTTGAGGTCCTTTTCCCGTTAACCGAAATAGATTATGCTAAGTTCAATGGTCGAGACTATCAATTTTTCCTATTAATACCGATAAGTAAATTGTAGAATAATTTTGCTCTTTATTGTATTAAAGACCGCAAGGGTATGTCCTGCTTTATTTGGTAACAAAAACTGCCAACAGTATTTAAATAAGTTTTGATTCCCTTTTTAATCGATATCCACTTTTATATTCTAGAACCATTCGTAAGGTGTTGGCCCACTACTGAACGATGCTGTCATATTAAGCTGTCGTTTAGAAAGGAGCGCTTAATCTTCAGGGGTTGCAATCCTGTAGCCGACCTCAGCCGATAGCTGGTAGGACAGTGATTCTAAGTGGAGCTGGTTACAGATGTCCAAAGGGGAATGTTGCCACATATATTATTTGCAATTTCATTGTTACTTTCATAATTTAAACACAGGACAGCGTCAAAAATCCGAACGACTGCTGAGATTTTTTTTTTAATATTATTAGCCTGGAAAGTACGGACGTTTTATTTTGACGAATTCAGCATCGATGTTGCGAAATACCTATATTATTATGTTTTAGCATTACTAGATATACTGTAACTGAAATAAAAACTCACTGACACTGACATATTTGTAATACTATGTTATGTTATTTGTAGGTTATGTTCGATAATCTGAACAAATCAGTGATCCGAACTTTTTATGGTCCCAATTAGGTCGGATTTTTGACGCTGTCTTTATTGTCAATATCTCCATGGGTAGATACTGTACTCTACTGATGCGCCTACTTGAGACATGCAGCCATGCTGTGATATAATCCCTGATGAAAAAT
>DWTU01002912.1:0-10930 GCA_018251515.1 Cecropterus confusis
GAATCACGCTTACGATTTTACTTAGTAGCTTGTATATGATTTTAGAGTAATATTATCGCGGAATTGATGCATTTTAATACTGTTACTTATTGTTACTGGTATTTACAATATGCGGATTTTGAATTTGTTTTAGCCAAAAAGAAATTCAAAAACACAAACGTCGCAAACGTACTTCTTTTTGGGCACTTAGCTATGAATTTCTTTTTGAGCAAATAGAAATTCGTAGCTTGTATAAAAGGTCAAGTTTGATATATGCGAAATAAGTTGCCCGAATAGGGGCAGCGATTATTTACCTTTTTTGGCATAGAATCGGTTTTATTTTTTTGTTAAAAGAATTAGATAACCTTTAGTCTATAGCCTATAGCTTGTCATTCACTAGGCGACAAGTCGTTAGACATGTAGCAGCGAGATACGGCCTTGTTATCTTTTAGACTAGAGTTTTATTTTAGGCTGTTTTGTTTTGCGACCACATTTTTTGAGCGTTTGAAAAACCGTTTAACCAAAACGACGGAACAGCCTAAATTCAATTTTACTTGCAAAATGAATTGTATATAAAAGTACCTTCTAAGAATTGTGATTTTGAAATAGATGAATATGTAGAAAAAAGATCATTATATATAATTACAGTTTTTGAATATGTATATATGTTTTTGCCATAGTACACGGAACCATCGAGCCGTAAATATGAATATGGGGTCATCCATATATTATGTCACCCGTTTAGGGGGAGTTTAGGGTTGGAGCTAAAATTCGTAATGTAATGTTTCAAAATATCTATGTGACCATTAAAATATGAAATTTGCACTACGTAAATACTACTATAATATACTTTTTTAATTATTTTTATTGCATAATAATTTGAATGTAATTTCCGAACTGCTGTCTTAATTTAAAAAATTGCTTGAGTAAGATTGCAAAATATGTGACATCACACTAGGGAGAAGGGAGGTCTCACAAATGTGACCAGGACCAGGGTGCAAAATGATCTGTTTTTTTTATATATACAAGTAGCAAACGAGCATGCAGTCCAGCTAAAGGTAAGTGGATGCAGTCCAGCTAAAGGTAAGTGGATGCAGTCCAGCTAAAGATAAGTGTTTACTGCCGCCTTTCAACATTTTTAAGCAAATTTATATAGAAAAGGGTTTTATTTGAGGTCGGTCAGATGCGTTACTACTTCTGAAGACTAACGTGATCGCCTCATAAATACGTAAGCATTACAGCTGTCTCATCTCACCATAGTATCTCATGAACTGTGATAGCTCGACAGTTGAAATTCACAGATGATGTACTTCTATTGCCTCTATATATATAACAAATACCAAAAACAGAATAAAATAAATATTTAAAGGGGGCTCCCATACAACAAACGTGAATTTTTGTATTAATAAGGTCTACCTGCAGACGCTTAAAATACTCACAGAATATTTAGTAGTATATTTACTTTAAAATAAACAATAACAGTAAAATAAAGTTAATAGCCTGTGCCCCCCTTAAAAGCTCTCATGCAACAATTGTGATTTTTTTGCCGCTTTTTATAGATAATGGTACAGAAATTTTCGTCCGCGAGTTCGACTCGCACTTGGCCATTTTTTATTATATGTTGTTTTTTTTTCGAATTTGAAACAAGAAAACCTATTAAGATACAATTTCGCTGTAATCGCTGTAATAGTGTATCCTAATAGTTGCTTCTCTGTTACGGCCCTTAATTATTCCTTACAGCATAGTAGTCATGAAAGGTCTTTTTTTTGTAAATTTTTTGTCTCTTTTATATGGCAATTATTAAAGTTTTTCAATAATTCACTAAACAACCAATTTACTAAAAGCTTATATACTTTTGGAAAGTTACCTCAAACTTTGAGCTAGTAATATTTATCAGCTCCTATTATTTATCGTTGCTTAACCAAACGTATTGTTTCCAGTATACTATAGAAGTAACTTAAATTCATAAATCTTGTTTCTAAAAAGTATTTTCGGATGTCAAACAAAGTTTGGTTGAATCAATCAATCATCGATATTCTTCAGTTATAATAAGGCGGTATACACACTTGCGATTTGAGTATTTGCAACAAGACGATCTGTCAACATAAACGCACGTTTACGTCGCGTAATCAATCTGTATTTGTGTCATTAAAACAAATGTAGTACGACCAGGGAGTTACCACCGCCACACCCATTTTTGGCGTGAAGCAGTTCTTGCGTTTCGGTAGAAAGGTGTGGTTGCCACCTCATTTATATATGAGGCGACCATCTAAGTCCTCTGAAGAAGCAACGCATCTGTGATCGACTTCGGATAGAACCCCTGTTCTATATGGACTAGCTTATATCAGGTGTACTGTTCACTCGTTTGCTTCCATATTATAAAAAATAAATAATATGGATCAAATACATACATTAACATAAGTCACAAGAACGTTTGTCTGTCACCAAACAAAAAAAAATATGAATTAACATTGCCCATTTCACGACCTTGCCCATTTCAATTGCAAAAACAATAACTCTTGCTCTGAGGCAGGAAATAAATAAATAAAATATCATTAATTTATTTTCAGTTTTCAGACCATGAAAGGTTTTGCTCAAGAGGCGACAGTACAATAAGAATGATTAAGAGAATGGCAATGATTGATGACAATTGATTGTTCAAGAAATGGTAAAATTCATTTTGAAAATTGTTATAAAAGGAATGTTTATTGAAAACATTTATTATTGGTAACAAATTAAAAGCTTAGTTTGCCTGGTGGCCTGGTTCCTGGTGGTTCAATTAAAGATGGAAGAACCTATATTTATCTTTTTTTTTCTATTTTTAGCGGTGCGCTAACACTTGTCTAACATACTTATTATGTAACCACCAATGTTTTAGCTGTGATTTGTAGCGGAAATTTTATAAGACTTTGTAGCATAACTTTTGAAGGGGGTAGAACTCTGTATGGTTCGACTCTGGAAGCACCACCGCCACATCTATTTCTGCCTAATAACAGCTGTGTTTTGCGCTACTGTGTTCGTTTCAGACCAGGGTGTCGTAAAGGAGACATACTTTTACGAGGTATTCCATCTTAGTCCTCTGGGGTATCATGATGTCCATGGGCGGCAGTAGCCACTTACTATCAGGTGGGCTACATGCTCGTTTGCTATTTCTATACTATAAAAAATGACTTATCCTATCAGGGGATGATTACATATGTCGGTGGGCGGCAGTGGCCACTTACCATCCGATTGACCGCTTACTCATTCGCTACTTCTACAATATAAAAAATATTAGGATTATCCGTCTGTCTTACTTGGTATGTAGCTATACGTAGATGAGTATACGAAAATATATAGACACATTTAAGGAAATTGACGAAAATCATTCAAACTCTCAATTTTCTAGGTATTTGTCGAATTGTATATGTGTAGTTGTCAATACAGAATTGATTAAAATACCATAACTTATTTTTTTATTACTTTGAAGTAGCAACTATAAGCAACTTCATATAGAACAGATAAACAGCTCCGTAGCTACCCTCAAAGAATAAGATAGTTGCCTCAAAAATTAAGGCCGGCAACTACACCCTTCCACCTCACGCAATAAACTGCTTCACGCTAGAAATAGGTGTGCGGTGGTACTTCCTCGGTCGAACTCGGTAAACCTTCATAGTTATAGTATAACAAGGTAGTATTCAAAGTAGTCAAAGTATGCAAATTTCCCAAAAATATTTTGCCATAAATCTAAAGTATTTCAAGAACCTAACTTCACCATATTTGAATAAACATGAGACAAAAGTAGGCGAACTTTTAATTAAGAGCCCAAATTACTCGCAAGTTCTAAACAGAAGGGTTGTAGCCCTTGTCTTAATAGGGTGTAATTAAAATATCCTTCTAGTACATTTGTTCTTTTGAGAATTTGTCTATTAAAATTTCAAATTAACTTCAGATGTCCGGCGAAAGGGCTTAATTGAAAATAAATTGCTTATCATGAATTCATTGTGTTGAAACTGACTTCGTCTTTAGGGAACCTATTTGTTATTTCGTCATCAGTCTTTACCGAAAGAGGAGACCCGTCTCACTGTGAGGCTTCCGTGCCTAACAGTGAGACGAGTCTCCTCTCAGAGTAAGACGTTATGCCATTATTTAAAGTTGACCAAGTGCGAAATGTTAACTTCGTCTTAACATCTAACATCTTATATAAATGAATTAAAGAACGCTCAGAGGTTGAAACAAGTGATGATTAATTTCTAATCCAAAACTTTGAAAAAAACAGGTACCTGGGATTCTGACTTGGGATGTCTATATTGAGATGCAAATTAACAATCAACAAAATAGGCTATCACTGCTGCTTAGATTCTTCAGCTATTTAGGTTCTCAGTGGACATAGACCTCTCCTAATGGGTCTGTCAATAGTCAAGGCATCTAGCATGCGTATTGGTGACCGCAATGGGAGTCAATGGTGGACAGGAAGACCCTGTTGCTCATCTCCTGCATTTATACCTTCATCGCCTCCTATGTTATCCATAGGAAGAGTTGGACTATGCCACCAATACCTTCTTATTTTGAGAGGAGACCCGTGCACATCAATGGAGAATGAGTTGATACAGCTCGTGGAAGAAGTTTCACAGAATCTAAATAAAAGTCTGAACACAACGAGTATTTTTAGAGTTTCCGTCTCCAGTTATATCTGACGCTTGAAATTGAGAAAGCCTCCATGTAGATAGAAAAGTGACGATTGTTTCACTTCTATTCCAGGCCTTAGAATAGAGCTTGAAGCTTAGCGCTTAGAAATTAATGAGGCCGCAATTAAAACAATACACTTAAAAAAATCTCTAAATTATACCCTTGGGATATCTTTTTTGTATATGTAAGATTGGAATAGCAAGGAGGTCGCAAGGTAGGACCAAGGGATACATTCCTAACGTAATTTTGACGACCAACGTGGTGGAAAGGTCACCATACCGTCTGACACGCACTGGGTCCCGGGTTCGATCCCCGGACAGACAGACATCTGAATGTTGAGTTTAGATTTCTGTTCAGGTCTGGGTGTTTATGTATTCGTCTTTGTGTGTCCATGGCACCCACGACACAGAAGTAAATCCTACTGTGGTGCTATGAGTGTAGATAGCGTTTATGTTTATGTTTAATGTCTAAGAGCGGTGGTGACCATCACTCACACAGTCACATCACTCACCATCAGGTGGACTCGTTCGTGTTCGTTCGCTACTTCGATCTTATAACAAAATTTAACGAATATTTAGTAAATCCTGATAATAAGTTCTTACTGTTTCTCATAGATCATATAGAATAGGGGTTCTACCAAAAGGTTAGAGATGCGTTTCCACAGGGGAATGAAAGAATCGCTGACTATGCAAGTCAGCATACACACCCTTTCACCGAAACGTAAACTGCTATACGCTAGAAGTAAGCGCTGGTACATCACTCGAAACATACTATGCCCTTAGTACGAGTTTATTACGTTTCATCGAAACGATCACCGTATACGTTTTAGCCTACATTTTCGCGCTAACATAGCAAAGTACATTGCAATGTATGGTCATAAGTGGATACTGCCGCTCATGGACATCTGAATAGGGGTTCCATGTGACGTCAATCACAGATGCGTTGCTACTCCCGAGGACTTGGAATGTCATCTCATATTTCCACCGAAACGAAAGTACGTTTTCGTGCCAGTAATAGGCGTGGCGGTGACACCTCCTCGATTGCATTACACCGGTTCTACCACTTTGCAAAAAATAATTTCAAGCAATATATAATAACATTGGGTTATATACGTATAACTATTGACAAGCGAAACGACAGCGCATTATCATTAGGCACGTCAACCCTAAAAGCCTGAAGTTTGAACGCATTGAAAATTACGCGTTCTATCGCCTCCTAAATTTGGCATCCTGCCAATGACCTGACAACACACCTCCGACTCTATGCCAACGGTTTTAGGACATCTTCTCCTTGTTGGTCCGAACAATGCGTGGAAATTGCTTTAGTTTCAAATCGAACAGCTGTGTTGGTGATTAATGTTGGATATTGGTATATTGGTGACAAATATTTGCTCTTTATCGTGCGTCAGATGGGTATGTGATTAGGGAAGGATCAGTCGATATTATGTAACTTATCCTACGCAAGTAACTTAGTTTCACGGTCACGGAACGTATACGTTTCAAAGTTTGCCCTGATCGAGACGAAATACTATATTTTTATGTATTGAAGGTATGATTAAATCAGGGTTTTTTAAGTTAAGATGTTTAGGTAAGTGGGGTTGGTTGTAGATCTTAATGAGGGTATGTATTTTATTTAATAAAATATATTTTATAATTGTCATTTTTTTCTTTTAATCGCCTTTAGTATATTAAAACAGGTACACAAATAAAAGTTTTCAAAAAAATTTCGTAATTTAATTTTTAACGTAATATAGTTAAAAATCCTAATCGTAATATAATTAAAAATCCTTTTCAATAAATAGTTTAAAAAACATAAAAAAAAACACACTGCAACTGCACACTTTCGCATTTTAGGAACAGTGGATGCCCAATTAATGATTAATTGACACATTCGTCTTTTAGCAGTGTGGTACTGCTAATCTATTTATAAGTTTATTTTCCAAAAAACGGCGATATAGATGTTCCATTTTATCAAACAAATAATTCACGGAATTTCAAAAAAAATATTCATCTCCTATTTTATATTATCCCCCTCATCGGTTGATTTTTCAAAAGCGGTGAAAAGGACATTTTATTCTATCAAACTAGCATGCTAAATACTAAATATAATTGAGCTTGCATCAAAATTGGAGGACTTTCGTCCCCTATTTAACTTCAAACTTTTAACCATACCATTTAACTATTTAACCAAATATGGGCGCGATACCTATATAGAGAGATATATATAAAATATTGTTGAGAGATGTATGTTATTGCAAAATTTCAACTCAAACCGACGTTTCAAAGTGAGTAAAAATCGTGTTCGAAGATTCTGTTACAAACATACATAAATCAATAGATACATCGATACATAGATGTATGTATCTACATAGACATAGATACCACCGAAGCTAATAAAAAGTGTTAAACACGAAATAGTCTATGTCACTCTGCAATAAGTGCTGCAGAAATAATTCTAATGATCACAATCCGTCAAGCCGTTTGAACATACGTTTGAAAAACATTACCCTCCTTCTGACGTAGTCTACTAAAAATCACTTTACACGACTGTTTGAAAGACGACGAAGATATAATATAAAACGAGGATCATAAACCATAAATGCTCTCATCGATAACCCTATATTTGGAAAAGGATCCTTACGACCGATTCTTGATTAATGTAAGATCTGCCCTTCTTCCGGACCGTGACAAATATTTGTCATTTACAGATATATTCGGCACTCCATCGATGACAGCGCTAAATGGATTCTGGCAGTGAGATAATATCTACGAAGATTCGAATTTTTTTATAGTATAGGAATAGTAAATGATCATGTCTTTCTGATATGCCCACTACTGTTCATGGACATTTGTAATCAACCTCAGATTAGATTAAAGGCACCGCGGTTAAAGGGATTGGGGTACAGATGCGTAGTTTCCCATGAGGATTAAGTTGGGACGCCTTAGATTAGTATATACTTGTCAAACCAAAACATCGCAGCGCTTAACATTGCTGTAATTATGAAGTAGGTGTGGTGAGAGTGCCTGCAAAGGCGAACCCTGAAGGCTTCTATACATACATCAATTTTTCATAGTACCTTATTTTTCGAGATGGGACCATTAAAAAATACCCGTTGCCATGGGAGCGACGCCGAGTTATGTGGGTTTTTTACCCCCTTAAACCTCCCCATAGGCCGTCTTCGGCGCTGAGAAGAGAATTCCGGGATCTCCGAAGCAACCGAAGTCCTCTAAGCGCATTACCCCGTCAGGCTTCGCTCAGGTGGGCGTAAAACTCTACCATACTATCTGGTGGTTACGACGGTATGCGACCACACATACCACCGGGCGGTGGATGACAGGCAGAGGATACCGTAGCTATTCTGATCCCGGGACTTCAGGGACACCTCGACGGATTTTTGAAGTCAAAGATTTTCTAAGGCACGTTGGGCAATTTTTTGAAATTAGAAAAGAACACTCCGTCGCGGCGACCTCTGTATACATCGTATCTGTACGTACGTATCTGCCTATATCTTAGAGTATTTACTATTCCTACAACGGTAGGTAGTCCTAATGACAGCCTTTTTTTCGATCGCACCTAATAATAACACTGTTAAGCTCAGCTATGTTTTAGTAAGAGCGTCATAAAAGAGAGACACATTTATATGAGATCTTTAAATTTGTCCGTATGGGTAGCTACTCATTCATCAGTACATAAGACGGATTGAATCCTCGTTTGATATTTTTATTAAGTAAAAATCAAATACCTAGATGAATATAGTTTCTTAGGCTTTCATTATCAAACTAATGAATTATAAATATGAAATATATTGAAAATACGCAAGTCTTTTTAAATATTAAGCTTATCAAAGCTCACTTTAAGTTTAAATTATTTTTTCGGCTACGTCTCGTAAATAATAATAAGTATGAAGTAATTTCTAAAGAAGCAGGTGGTATTTTTTTAAATAGATTGTGAAAAATAATAAATCTACAGCTTATTTAAAATTCCACTGGTATTTATAATAACTATGCGTTACGGTTATTGATTAGTAAGCCTATGGTAAGATTCCTAGCCCCCATCCATTTATTAGCCATTTTGCGTCTTTTTTTATAGTATGGAAGTAGCAAACGAGCATGCAGCCCATCTGGTGGTACGTGGCTGCTGCCGCCCATGGACATCTGTAATCAACCCTAGGTAAGATCAAAATGTCACCTGAGCTTAGCTTCAGATGCGCTGCTACCCCTGAGGGCTAAGATGGAATGCCTCGGAAAAGTTAGTCTCCCTGCTGCGTCTTCTGCTAGACGAAGCCTAATATGGGTATTAACCAATAGTACACGCACCTAGCATGCGTATGGGTGACCACAGTGGATGTTTATAGGATAATGCTGCTACCCATCTTTTGATCTTTGTCCTTTGTCGTCTCCTACGGCATCCACAGGAAGAATGAGTGAAATGAATGAGTCGGCCATGAATTTAATCACGTTCATGGTCGACTTCACACGAGACAATCCAATTCCTAGCCTAGGAATTAGATTTTCCCGTGGATTATAGGCTTATTACAGATGCCAGTGGAAACTTATTATCAGAGGAACTGCGTGGGTGTAATCTAATTCTATACCAAAAAATAAGCGTTAGGGCTTCTATCTACCTACAATGATATCACAAAATTGGAATTCTTGTTAATATTTTCCAGAAGTTATATAAAACATAACGCGTAATCTAAAAACGCTGCGGAATTTCTCATTTCGTAAATAAGAAACATTTCAGAATTTGATAAAAATAACTCCGTGGAAGCATTATTTGACGGTAAAAATATTTAATTAGACTTTTAGGGAAGAATTTTTAATGTTTCCGCTCTTTTAATCGTAAAGCAGGTTGGGAATACAGAATCACTTTGTAAAAAGTTTTTACGCAGTTCAGACGTTAAAATTAAAACAAAAAAACATGAGAAACATTTAGGCTGCTTGATCTGAAAGGAAAGGTTACCAAGAGTCTATATAATGAAGCCAATAGGCTAATTTCGCAAGATACACTCTACACTCAAAGCCCCACACTAGGATTTTCTCCTGTGTCGTGGGTACCATGGACACATAAAGACGAATACACAAACACCACCACTGCGTGTCGGACCAGTATGGTGACCGCTACACCACGTGGGTCGTCATGCAAGTATACGAGTATGATTTGACTGCGGAGGTGCTACTGCCACACCCATTTCTAGCGTGAAGTTTTTGCGTTTCGGTAGAGGGTGTGCTTGCCGGAGCATTTTCATATGAAGGGACCATCATTGTCCTCGGAAGCAGCAATACATTTGTGATTGGCATCAGACAAAACTCCTATTCTACATGAAGTTGCTTACAGATGTCCATAAGTGGCCACCATCAGGTGGATCTCGTTTGCTACTTCGATCAAATAAAAAAAGAACGACAACCCTGGCGGAGCCGTCACCCTACCGATCTGACACGCAGTGGGTTTTGGGTATGATCCCCGGACAGACAGATGTCTGATTGATGATTTTTGATTCTATTCTTGATCTGAGTAATTGTGTATTCATCTATGCGTGTCCATGGTGCAAACGGCCCAAGAGTAAAATACTAATATGGGGCTATAAGAGTGGAAAGGGTTTTTTTTGCCCAGAAATGCGTGACAGCCGTGATCTCTTAACTCCATGGACTGCATGCTCGTTTGCTACTTCCGAGTTACATAAACTAATACTAAGCCCCACCGTTAGGTGCGAATACTTCAATTTGCAGTCCGGAATCGAACAAGCTACCGCAAAATGAAAAATCCGTTTGCACGATTGTTTGAATAAAACCCGGACCAAATCAAATTCGATTTGGAATTCGTGTTCAAGATTAATGCAGTTCTCCAGTTAACGGTTTTATATTTTTTGCGATGGCGATTTTATTGTGGTTATGTGATTTGAATTTTAACGTGTATTTGTGTACTAAAACCTTGAATCTCAAACTCAAAGAATTACTACTATAGTTCGACTGGGGAAGTATCACTACCTCCTAACTGTAGTATAGTTACTACAAAGTAAATAAATCTAAATCTTTATCACCCCCGTTTACTATACAGCTTTCTTTTGATACACATATAGTCGTGATTATGAAAGAAGTCGTCATTCCCCCCCCTCTTTTTCCGCTATTTGCAGGCGCCATTTTTTATATTATAGAGCCTATGTCACTTCAAACTAAGACGATTCTAATGATATGTAATACGTCACAATCAGTCAACCCGTTTGGCATACATACAAACAAACATACACACATACGCTCGAAAAACAGTACCCTCTATAATCTCA
>DWTU01002913.1:0-10930 GCA_018251515.1 Cecropterus confusis
GTTCAGCCAGCGTTTGCAATGAAAGCGCAAGAAAATGGGTTTATTTACGACATCACATAGAAACGTCTAAAATTATCAATGTCTCTCTACTATATAATTGACAGGTAGTCAATAGATGGCGCTGGCTTTAATTTCTATACCTGATATTCAAGTTGCTCTATGGCATGGAGACATTGACAAAACAACTCTTGCGACTGTCCAGTAGTTTTTGCGGGAAAGCTTGACAACAGAAAGACAGACAAAAAAATTCAAAATAAATTATAGCCTATACGTTGCCGAGAATTAATAGCTTTATAACAAAAAAAGTTTCATCAAAATCCGTCCAGTTGTTTTTGAGTTAAAGCCGCACAACCGACAGACAGGAATATCAAAATGTTTTTTTGGCTTGTGTTACTTGTATGAAGTACCCTAGGACCATTTTTTTTTTGTTTTTATTCATTGTACAGAATTGAACTCTTCTACAGTTTTATGATATTAAATGTATAGATTCAAAATTTTGTGAAGATGGATGAATGTTTTTTAGGTACTTTTTGGAAGCAGTGTAGTGTTCAGTTAGGTAGGTGGTACAACTCTTTGTGGTTCGACTCCCAGGCACGAGTTACGTGCGTTGCTAATGCGTTGCTAACCCTGAGAACTAAGTTGGAACGCCTCTGATAAGTATACCTCTCTTACCACAACCTTGGGACCAGACCACAGCTGCGTATAACACCACTGTTATTAGGCAGAAATAAGTGTGGCGGTGGTACGTGTGGTAAGTCAAACCAAAATTACAGACGTTCTATAGTTATCTTATAATATTTTCTCTATTATTTTAAGTGTTGTTGCGGCTTTATGAGCATGTTTCATATTATTTTGAAACATGTTTTCTGATATGTTGTGTAACTTAAAATAATCAATCAATTCATATATTAAAAATAATCCTTAATATACGGTATAATAACAATTAGTAATAGTTATATCTTTTACACTTTTGTACATCAAAATATACAGTTAAATTAAAACTCAATATATTTAATCGTTAGAAAAAAAACAAAGATTTTATTTAAAAATATTTATTCGTAATACACATGTTTACTTAGTTTATACACAAAAGTTAACAAGAATAAATGTAACAAATAAATAATCCATAATATAATTTACAAAGGTGGCCAGTGTCTTCATGTTAGAAAATCTAAAATAAAAGATGTTTGATTCAATTCTTCTGACACAGAAGTAGTCGTTCGGCTTCGCGCTGGAAAAAAATATTATATAAAAATAAATTATACATTACTAGAAACTTTTCATTTTTACTTTTTTTTTTATTTTTATATGTGTAAGCGAAAAAAAACGTAATTGTTTTAAAACTTTTGCGTATTCTCATTAATGATTATTTATCTTTGAAATTCCTCCTACGTTTATTTTTTACACGCTTTTTATTAATATTCATGATTAAACGGATAAGTGAGATCTTTAATACTTTTATAATGCATTTATGATCCATACGAGGATTCTTCGAAATTCTTATATTCGGAATATAATCAAATATACCTGAATCATTCTGTAAATAGTCGAGATGCCTTCATCGTTTCTGCACGGCATGGGAGCCATGGATCTCTTACCGCCCCAGCTAGAGGTGAAGGTCAACTGGGCTTCAGTGACGAGGCACACGCAGGCCACGAGGAAGAAGAAGAAATAGACCTTGAACATGTTGATTTGGTATTTCTAGAAGATGCAAAACGATGATGAAGATTCAGAAATGAATGCGTTAGCTCTGTTCAGCACTTAAATGTGTTTGATGCTCGCTGAAGGAAAGCTTCGTTTTTATACTCCCGGCAATGACGCAAGAATACATGAAGCCCTAGTTTAATTTGTCTCCAAACAATTATGAGTTGGAGAAAATTAAAGCTTCTTGGTTTGCGAGTTAAAAAAAGAAAGCATGGATGATTCTGGTATTTTTCTAAATTAATTTACTTTCCACACAAGCGTAGACAATTGTTTGCGAGTATTTTTAATTGTCGTTATCTTAAGGTTTCACTTGATTAAGGCATCCATATAAAATGTATACTAAAGACACAATAGATTTTTACTCACTCCAGATTTTTCACTTCATGGCATACAAGCTTTTATTTGATTTGCATTAAGCTTTAGATTTCCATCTTCTGTCAACTTACACAATTCCATGGACTACTGTACATTTAATTAGGCCGTGTTTACATTGGAATTATAAAATATACATTTTTTTAATCATGTTCTTTTACTGTATATTATTGTAATTTTTTATTTTCTTATTTACTTCTTACAAGTCTTTTTTACAATTTAGCTGTGTTTTCATACTCATTCGTAGATGTTTATACATTTCATTGACAAAATCATAAATTAATTTCGTCAATTGAAAAAATAACTTTACGTAAACCATTACGTCCAAGAAAAAAATTGAATTAAAAATTTATTCTAACCAATATTTTATTACTTATAGTTTTCTCATCTACAATTTTAAATCACATCGACCTTTACTTTTCCACTCTCATTGTGAAGAAAGCTTTACTTGTGTTCAATATATAAAAAGGAAAAGATTCTCTGGGACAACATTCCGATTCCTTTCATCCACGACACACGAGTGTTTATCGACAATGGCTGAAATCACTCGTTTGATCAGAAGAACTGCTATCTTCTTCTTCTTGGCTGTTGCAAACTTGTTTACTGCAACTAACGGTCAGCTTACGTTCTCTTCTGGATGGGGCAAGAGAGACGCTGACGAAGAGATTTCTATAAACCTCGATAATCTCGATGAAAATTGATGCCAAATGGTCTTCATCAGCTGTCAGATGTCCTGCTTAATGTAAGTACAATTTAGCTATTCATAGCATAGGGTCCATTAGTCATATTACTCGTGTTTGACCAAGTATTCTTTAGTATTGAAGTGTGTGTTTTGACTCTGGAAGCTATTTCTGCCTAATAAAAGCAGTGTAATGCGCTGTTGTGTTCTGATCTGAGAGGCGTGGTAAGGGAGACATACTTCTCCGAGGCATTCCATCCTCAGGGGTAGCACCTTAGTACCTTAGGTATGACTTGGATCTTATCTAGGGTTGATTACAGATGTCCATGGGCGGCAGTGGCCACTTGCCGTCAGGTGCGCTGCATGCTCGTTTGCTATTTCCATGCTTTAAAAAAAATCCATATGTGTCAACAGAAGTGATGGATATACCGCGACAAAATGTATATTTTTGAATCCGAAAAACGATTAAAATCACTAAGTAAATTAATTTTTAATAAAAAAATCTTTTTAAACTCTTGTTCATGATTTTCTTTGTAATATATGTTTCCATTTTTCAAAAAACACACTTTATAAAATAAACCTATTTCTGCGGTGAGGTACATAACATCATTTAAATCATTAGAATTGCCAATTAGAGAAATGTCTTTTGCTATGGGTCCACGCATGCGTTTGAGCGCTCGGCTATGACTGGATCGTCCGTGACTTGTCCGTGTTCTTATCGAAGAATTTAATTAAGTTACTCATTTTTGTTTAACGTTTGACTGCTTATCAAAATTTCCAAGAACCTCTACTCCTATGTTATCCAGCGGTTTAATATTCTGCCCTTTAAAACGCCGAATCACACAGTAAGTAGAAATGGTATGTGATTCGGCGTATATCAGAACGACGCTTAACTTCTGTGAATGATATGATTAGTCCATCTACTGTCAGTGCCAATAGGCATCGCCAAACTTAAAGACCCACTACCTTTTGTACGGATGGCTCTAATTGAGCAGTGGCTTTCGAAAGGCTATTTGATTATTTTTAAGATTTGATTTTAGCTCAATCAATGCATATTCGATCAACCCTTTGAGTTATATTTGCATCTATAACAATTACAAAAACCCATATTTGCTGCCATATATTTCACATCAAATATGGATTTTGATACATTTATATTTTAATAAAATCTATTCAATTTTTTTTTAATAAATTCGCAAGCAACTTCTCACTTTTATTTATAACTGTCTGTGTCTTTATTTTATTTTCATTTTTTATAATATTCGTACTATACTCGTAAATTTACACCAATACGGTGTAAATTTGATCTCTCACTTCAGGAGTTTAAAACCTAGAGACATATCTCTGAAGATTCAATGATACGTGCAAATTAGAAATTATTTATATAACCAGCGGATTCATGTCTCAGAATTTAGGGTACTTGGTATCAATAAATACACAATATTAATATGGGTATACGTTTATTAAAATCCCGTTCAGTGACATATCATAATACGACAGTCCGTTTAGATATAAGTAGTTTAATAAATGGGAATGATAATCTACAGTGATTCCAATACACTTCCATGTTACATAATTTTGAAATTTTCAGACACATACATCCCTTTTGAAGCAATCATACAATTTTTATAATTTGAGATTTTTAGTACGGCAACAAACATTACTTTTTATGACATTATATAATAATTCAATAAGAAAAAATAATCTTACCTATTTCAAAGACTGCATCTGCCATTAATGCAAATTGTAGAGGGCGCTGATGTTTGCCAAATATTATTAATTTTTAAGGATACTATTGTACTAGTTGAGCCACGCGGTATCACCCGCGTTTAAAAAAAAAAGTTAACTTTAAATTGTAATTCTTTTGAAAGAACAGACAGAATTAAAAAAAAAGTAAAGACTAAACATTACCGCATTATATGCAATATAACTATATTCTAAAACCTTTAAATAAAGTTCGCTAGTTTTGATTTGACGCGATTTCAAACACAAAATTAAGAGAGAATTCCCCAAACCTTTTTTTGCAAAGATGTATGAACAATGTACGCAATTAGTGTTGCTCAGTCTACTTTTCCGGTTAAATTGTTTTTTTCTTTTTGAGTTATGTTTATTGCCGCACTTCATATGTTTAAAAGTATCCTCAATGGACACCTAGATTCCATTCGAATAATCGATATGTTGATGACTCGAGTTTACCAAATGATTTAATTGACCTCATTTTTTTCAGGTGATCGCTTCTCAATACCGTGCACGCAAGACTTTATTACGTTCGCCAATATCAAATATGTGTTGTGTGATTTAAAATTTCATTAAAATGGTTTTACCGAAATGTTTTCAAGGATTTATACTACATGCTTCATCACAGCCCAAGAATATCTAATAAGGACATATCTAAAATGAATTTTATTCTGATGAATCAATGCTTTGCAACGGATCGTACAATCCTATTCATCGTTTTGTTCAATTTGCCAAAATTTTCTGGAAGGTCATCACCCTGTCGCGTTTAGGTAGACATATCTTAAATAGTGTTTATTTTATATATCTTTCTATATTTGTTAATTAAAATTGTTTTAATACTGAGATGGCGGTAGTTCCCTTTATAAAAACAGATATACTCATTACTTAAAATCTACTTAATTTATTGAAAAAAAATATTTCAAACGGATATTTGAACCTCTGCACTTTATTTAACGCAAGGGTTATTATTTTTATTTTATAAAATTTGTAATATGTCGTAAATTGCAAATTAACGAATATAGAGAAATATTTATATAACTTTAATTATATTTCAAAGACATAAATTCTCTAGTTATAAATCTATTCATGATATGCCTACCTCAGCGACATCTTCATTACACGCGAAACTGCCTTTGACACGTTTGGGATATTAACTATTGCACATTATTGTATACCGATTATCATAGACAATTAGATCTCCGTATTTATCAGCACTGAATTCCCTTAATCAACTCATCAGTATGTTAATTATAATATATTTTTCTCCTGCATTGTATGCTGATTGACAGCATTGAGAAAAAATTGTGCGATTCTATGAACACGTTCATTCAATGATAAAAAGTATATGTTGTAGTTCCATTTGAAAATGCGGTCACTATAAACTCTAATTGATACTAGAGAACAAATATCGTTTCGATTGTTAGTCAAAGAGCAACGATATTAATGTTACGTAGGTAATAACCGCAATGAAAAACGAACATGTTTTCCCCATTAAGTCGACCGTGGTCAATATCAGATCAGTTCCTCCAACAGAAATCCTAATAGCCCCAATTTTGATTGATTCTAACCGTAAAATAGGTATAGACAATGACTAAAAACTTCGATAGATCAATTAAAACAGGTCTGCCCTAGACAGGGCTAATCGACTCATAAACCGTGTGTAGAACGCCTTATTCAGCGCTGATAAATAAGGAATTTCGTAATCATAAAGTGACAACATCGATCTTAACACCAAGAGTTTGACGCTGAATCTAACACGGCATTAAATATTAAAATACAGAACCCGTACAGTAAGCAATGAAATTAACGAAAGTCCAGTAGCGTCATCTACGTTTCAGAACCGTCAACTAATAGTTCATTGCTATTGCACAGCACAACCGAAGACTAAAGAAAGTTAATGTCAAAAAAAAGGACGGAAATATAAAATGAGCGCGAAGGAGGACTTAACCGACAGTACATACAGCTTGTGCTTAGTAGTTGTGTACGAGTATAACGTCTAGAATTCATTTCTAGATAAATAATGATATTTATAATACACCGATACATTGATATATGACATAATATAGACAACATTGCGGCAAACTCCTTTAAAAGCTTAACTGGCCAGGGTAATGGCTGTAAATAGGGCCAATGTGACTTTTACAGCATTTTTTTAACCCCTCCTTAAGTCTAATCCTTAATCTTTGCTATCGCAATAGGTAAGCAAATCATTAGGAATCAAATTTTAATTATTTTTTTATCTATTTTCTACCTTTTCGTCATTCAACAGTCATCCTGACAGTTTTTTTGACAGCTTTCAAAAAATGCCACAATGTTGCCAGTTCAAATGACATCGATAGTATGTACATATTATATTTAATAGTGGATTATGGTACGTCGATAAAATCTTAAAGTCCATTTAATATAATAGGTATCTGTACAGTGAGCGACACAGGTGTAGAGTAGGCCCGAATATATACAATTTCAAGACATACTAACTTGGTGTTCCACGTTAAAAACAATACGAGATTTTTTGTTAATTCCAATATTAGTGTATTTACTGGTTTTTTTTTTATTCAATATTGCACGCGACTCATTTACAACATTGTAGTCATTTTAGTATTATGACATCACTGCTTTTCATAATAAAGATGTTATCATTAAATTGTTGTTTTAATTCAGATTCACTTCATATCGTTTGTAACGTGAAACCATAAATAATTAATCTAATCTAGACATTTAGTTCTCTGACCATAAATTCCTTTTTTGTCTCAAAGACGACTTTATACTAAAATAGGTTAAAATAAAATATAACCTACACTAGAAAATATGATTTATTAAGACAGAACGATGACGTGTATGAGATGGTGGCATATAAAACTTCAATAATGCTTAAACAAAGCTTAAAACAATATGACCTAGCCACGATTGACAAATCTAATATGGAAGTGTGACAAAATCAACATGCTTCAGACTTAAACAATATGAATAAAGTCCAAACGAATGTGTCAGTGCATTTGATCGTTCAGTCTACAATAAATCTTATCATAAGGTAATTGTGACTAAGTGACTAATCTCTAAACAGTTTGAATAAGAACTCTAATCATATTACGCAGAAAATATCCAGTGATCACCGTTTCCTATGGTGATCACTAAGACAAATAACAATTGTCACATCAAAGAGATTAAATACATAGGGCTATAGAGCGAACATTTACAAGATTTTCATACAAAACTTTTATCCCACTTCATAAGACGCCATTTTGGATTGATTGACATTTGACATATCGCACGGTGAGAGCGAAAGGGACTAAACTCGAAATTTCGGAAAATTGAGTTGAATACTTGAAACTACTCTTAATAACGTTGATGATTTCGTGTTAGAAAAGGACAAACATAAACATTGTGTCCTTTTAATTACTGCACGCTTTAAAATAATTCCCGAAATGCGATCACAAATTTATTATTTTCATAAAACAAAAATTTGGCATTAGTTCGTTTTGAATCTGACCGTGCGATCTACTTTACAATATATTTTTACCTAGTGATAATAAGTTGTGAATCTTATTATGTCCCGTTTATCGCTTCTACATAGTTGAATCCCTTTGTGTAACAGCGATGCCACTTCTGAGGACTAAGTTGGCAATGTCTCGTGCGCTGTGACGACTTAATAGAGTCCTGATATTTTTATACGCCTAATTATACTTACTATGATTGAAAGACCATAAAAGGGTACATTTCAGTTACTATCCTAAGTCTGTATTTTAATACTGTTACAGATGGTGTCGGATACTCGATCCATATATTGGACTTATACCTAATAGGTTGAGCCACAGATAACGTATTTAAAAATGATAAATAGATTTTTTAAGTTAAATTAAATTGAAGAAAATGGCGTTATATACTACAAAACCTAGAGTAGATAAAATATAGATTAAATAATTCTTCTAGGCATTATCTTGCAACCCAACCTCGCTTACTATAGGATATCGTCTTTTGGTAAAACGATCGAAATTTTTGTAAAACGAAACATTTTTTCTTAATTTAGATCGCTATTGTTATATTATTTTCGATAGCCGCCTGCACGCCCCGTAGTAAAACTACACGCATTTCAAAAAAAGAGTGTTCATTTTGTATTGCTCCCTTATAAAACAGGATATTTAAAATAGTGTGAAATTTTCGGAGTCAAAGTTTTTACTCTTAAAATATTTAAAGTGAACAAAGTTATACTAAATAACATGTAATTTAAATCATTAGAAATTTAACAGTACATTGAAAACACAAAACCGTGTTTTAAATGAATGAAACCACAAAATTATGTTGAATAAAATTATTAAATTATTTTTAATGTAAAATATAATTAAATTTAATTAAAATTAGTATCAACAGGACATGTTAACTTCTAGCGCTACACCACAGAATAACGACACATATTATTTCCAGAGACATAATTAATTTAAGGGTATTGCGCGTACCAATCAGACTCGGATATCGAATCGCTTAAATGCATATCTGCCATATAGCAAGCGTCAGATGGCCGCGCATCTGTCATATTGATTGAGTCAGATGCACGAATATTAGCCATATTGCTTTCGTCACGTGTACGCATGAATTTATTCACGCGTTTTATGCTTACTAAGGCCGATGCCTGTGTCTGACTGTAAACGCTAACAAATCGCCGATGATGAATTGCTGAGAAACGGATGTATTTAAAATTATATTTGTAACGAATCAGCTTTATTATCGAAACGAAATCACGTGCTTTTTCATTAATTTCACCATACATACGTATCTGTGTTATAATGGGGGCTAAATGTTTAAAACGGTAACCACTTCGGCTAATCAGTCTATTTCTGTTTCGCGTTTGATGCGTGTGTTTAATATGGCATCTATACCTATTTTCTATGGCTCCCGCGTTCGTCCCATCGCTACCCCTAGGCCCATTAGTCTTGTTGCGATTCCTACGCGAACCGTCCATACGAACATAACGGGTTCTGTTAGGATCGCGTGTCTCGATGCTAAGACCGAAAGGCCCATTCATTGTATTGTGAACAATAACAGTACCATGTATGACACTGCGATTAATTAAATCAGACATGTTTTTACTGTCGCCGTTTATCTTATTTAACGAAGAATCTATTTGCCTGCGATGAGATACATCTCCATTGCCTGCACTACTTAAAAATTCATCAACGATATCAAATTCACAAGTTCTTCGAGAGCTCCCAGGCTGTATGAGACTGATGACACAACGACGAAGTTGTGTTTTTTCACTAATCACATCCTCATAAACTTTAATATCACAATATTGAGGACCGCAGGAACCTTTAATAGTTAACGGATCGTCCTTATTCTGTTTGTTGACTAAATCACGTATTTTAAAAGAACATTTGTCCATACCGTAGCGTCTTCTGATAGGACTTTCAGCGTTACTGTCGCCGCCTTTGGTTTGACGAGTACTATAGATTTCTTCGAAAGTTTTATCTCTATATCTTTTCCTGTTAACAGGACGGATAGCCTTACGATTCCGTGTTCTGAAATTAAAAATTAATTTATCACTGCAATTACAACCGCTTTCGTCACTCGATCCTTTAGCAGTTGAACTGTCAGTTCTGCTAACTTTATTTCTACGTCTTAATTTACTGTGATATGAGCTGTTGCTTCCACTGTATTTGTTATAAGATTTCGTACAAGTGCAATCGGAACAGCTGCATTTGGCTGCATTGTAATCAGTGTCAGAACCAGAACATTTGCACTTGTTAGCTTCGCTATACCCAATTTCGGATCGAGAGCAGTTGGAACACCTGCATTTGTATGCGTTATCGTCAATGTCCGATTCAGAACAGATGGAACACTTGCATTTATATACGTTTTCATCAGCGTTGGATTTAGAACAGTAAGAACACTTGCACTTGTTTGCATTATCATCGGCATCGGATCCAGAACAGATGGAACATTTACACTTGTTGGGTTCGCTATAATCGGTATCAGATCCAGAGCATTTGAAACACTTGCATTTGTTTGCGTTATTATCAGCCTTAGATCTAGAGCATTTGGAACATTTGCACTTTTTTCCATTTTTACTAGTTTTGGTTTTAGGGCAATGACAGCATTTGCGCTTAGTAGCTTCGTCGTCGTTGCTAGATTCAGAGCTTTCAAAACATTTGCACTTGTGTACCTTGTGGTCAATATCAGATCCTGTACAGGTGGAACATTTGCACTGATGCATGTCATCAGTATCAAATTCTAAGCAACTGGCATATTTGGACCTGTTAAGTCTGTTGTAATCAATATCAGATCCAGAGCAATTGGAACAATTGCACTCTTTACCTCTATTATAATTAGCATCAGATCTAAAGCAAAAACACCTTTCCATGTCATCAGTATCAGAGCAGACGGGACTGTTCTTTCGTTTATCGGGTCGATAGGGTTTCAACGTGGGCCTATCCCTAAAGCGAG
>DWTU01002914.1:0-10929 GCA_018251515.1 Cecropterus confusis
CACTATCGAAATAAAAATTCGAAACGGAATAAACAGAAAATATTACAGTCAAAAACACAAAACGAAAATCTTGAAAGAAATTCTACATAAACATAAAAAGAAAAGCTCACTTATTACTAATCCTCTTTCTTTTGTCAGACCCACTTATATCAAATTAGGCCATTGTACAGACGTGGCACTTTTTCTAGAATCCAGAAGTTTTTACGCAATGACCCTCGGTTACTAAGCGCAGGTGATTTAGAAACATGTGACGTTAGCCTTTTTCCACCTACTTTTTATCCGCGAAATAAAAAGCGATAAGCATTAATATAAAGTTACCTAATATAGAAACTGCCAGCTATTTTATTGCGTTTTGTGATATCACCTGTATAAATGGTATCTGAATTCCGCGTATATAATAATGGCGCTGTAGAACTTTAATTTTAAATTTAACTTAGGATTTATTCGACATTTTTAAACCAAACAAGAGGATAGCTGGTAGTTTCTATAATAACTAATTTTATAATAATGCCATCGCTTATGTACATATTGTCTTGAAATCGTTTGAAACATCAAAGTCTCAATATTTTCAAAATACAAATACACTTGTTTCAGTTGTTTTATAACAATAAATATACTTTTGATACTTTCACACATTAGCCTTCTGAGGTACAATGCTAATGCTGACTTACGTCCCTCTTTACCACCAAGAAATAGAATTTCGTGATGATGGACTAATAGTACGAGAAAAAGGTTGGAAATAATCCCAAACTAAAAGAGATATAGGATTGGCCCGCGAGCCTCTGACAAAGTTTGACGATCCTTACGTCATATTACTACAATTGGGACGGGCTACTTAACACACCCTCCGATGCACGGAAACGCTCACGAAAATTATTCATAAGCGGTCACGAATCTGATAACGAATTATGATTGTAGTTTGTGTTACTAAAATTACAGATGTTCCATAAAATAGCCTTAGTAAGTTAAAATGGATAAATAAGTAATAATTTGTATGGAGTAAAGAAAAATCCATTAACCTTTGTCCATCAGATATTATAAAACGTCAAAATTTAGTTTAGCCAGATAAAAAATTTGGTTAGTTTATGAACTTATGCTATTTTATATGTATAAGGTCTTCAGATTAACCAAAAGTTTATAATCACGAGGGCATCTGATCGTCTGTTTCATGACCCGAATATCCGTACTCTGGGGCAGGGAACCAGATAAAATAATGTTGTCCAAGTATACTTTGTAAATTGTCGATAAAACGTTCTAATTATTTTAATACATTTAGTAAGTACTTAGAAAACAGACAGTTTTCAATTTATAAATACAATTCCATAACGCATTGAAAGATATTTTTGTAGTCGTATAAAATAAAAGTCGCGAATATGAGTCGAATTTATTGATATATTTTCGGCCATCGTACAATTTTATTCTTAAAATGGTACTGACGATATATGGCATTGAATTTTTTTTGTCGATATTTCGACATAGTTACATGGATCATGGTCACGACAAAACTGTAGAGGTGGTTAGAAACCGTTTTCAAGCACTAGTATTAGTTTAAAATTATATAAAACTGTACAAGAACAAATTTTCATAATTTTAAAATCAATATCGATATGTCACGAGCACAACACTAGCGTACGGCAATGCGGACAATCCGGACGTGGACAAATGCGTCCGGCAAGTTACTCTGACGCGTTCATTGAGCTTTCATTTGGGCAATTTTCGACTAACTCCCAGCCAATCGGACGCATCTAACTGCTTCCATTCGCCAGAATAAATACTTGACTTTGATCCGGCTGGAATGGCATCGTGCAAATGTCGTTTGATTAGCTTTCGTAACGGTTAATTATATTGCTGTTGCAATAACAAGGCTTCTGATTATATATCGACTCGGCTTTGTTTAGTGTATCGACAGTGGGATAAAGTTATATAAGTTTAAAAATTACGTAAATGGAGGTGCAACTCATTATTTAAGGTTTATTGTTGCCAAAATATTAACCAAAAATGTTTAATACGTACGAAATATTATTCTGAATAATTGCAGAGTTACATTTAAAATAGATAGTATAAATACAATTTATTTTTGCTCATTTGAACAAGAATGTGTCAAGTCGGTTTTTTTAATATGGCTGACATATGGCTGACATTTTTTGTCTAACTGCTGGATTCGAGTCGCACTCCCAAACCGAGGACGTACCTATTCTTTATTTGTTCTCTAGGGGGAAATCTTCAAAAGGTGACCTGACGCCGTGGGGCTACACCAGGTTATGTGGGATTTTTTCAGCAGTAAACCAGTGGCCGCTCGACGCTGCAAAGAGGACTCCGGAACCAAATAAATATCCAAAAGAACGCAACCAAAGTCCTATGAGCACGGCTTATCCCATCGGGTGCAACCCATCGGGCTCCACCTAGGTGAGCGGCTGGGCCCACAGCACCGTCTGGTCTTTACGACGGTATTCGACCACACGTACCGCCGTCCTTCCCAGGGTCGCCTGCACTGTTCGAGTTCCCACTCTTGCCTCCCGCAACCTAATATTATTTAACCCAACAATAGTAAATCTCAGATTACTATTGTAGTTCAAAACAACATACATACTACATATAACCATTACTCATGAATTAGAGGAAAACTCATAAAATACACTGTGTCAAAAAAAGTAATTTTAATTATCCAATTAACCCGGCAATGCCGTAATCGCATGTAGCGGGGTCGTTTTGTACCCAACGCCTGTAAAAATAGCCGCTGAAGTGTTATCCTTACGTAAAGCTTTTTATACGACGAGCTTTTTAAAAATACAAAGCTCGTCATGGTTCTTATTAATAAGGTCGTAAGTTCCAGAATCCATAAGTCAAAATGGATGAGGGTGGAATATTTAGATCGGTCAAACATTTATGTTTCCTCTTTAATGTTCAGTTGGGTACTGACTTACTTTAGTTTTTTTTTTTTTTTTGTAAATTTATGTAATATTAAACACACCCTATTTCACCTTCTTAGGGGTTGATTTTCCAAAACTGGTGAAATTTTTTTCCTTTATATGAAATGACCATGATAAATGCAAAGTATCATTGAGCTTGCATTAAAATTGGGGGACTTTCATACAAACATTCATCCCCTATTTAACCCTTATAGCGGTACGATATATAAAAAGATATAAATAGGATACTGTATTGTCATCGGTCCTTGATAAGTGTGCAAAAAAAGTGGAGTGCATTTTCACTTAGTACTCACATATAAAAACAATGATTTATATGTTTGAGCTATGATCTCAGCAAGAAATCAGTAGGTACTTGATTTCAGATGGATTTCTAGTCTATTATGTAGATTATAGTCCAAGGGCGATTGGGTGCCAATGAAGTAATGGTTAAACCTAAGTAGTATGTAATAACAGACCAATTATATAATCTAACTGTGTTACTTTTTAACGGGATTTAAAAGAGAGGTTTCCCTGGTACTTTTCATTGAAATAACATGTTTTTCTTATTTTGTTCAAGGCATATTATTCTTTATTTAATTTTTATGATCTATTGTTCTTAAGCACACCATATATATATACATAACACAAACATGACACACGCACACCCACATTCATGTGTGCGTGTGTCATGTTTGTGTTATGGGCTGCAATGTTTTGAATAATCTAGTAAATAAGTCATTATGATATTAAGTAAAAAACATCATACAAACCATATGAAGTTAGGACCATTAAATTCTAATTATAGACTATCAAAAATCACATAAGCCATACTTGTACTGTGAAGGAATATACACATAAACGCAAAATAAATGAAAATCCATAGTCACCGCTAACATTTCCGTAAATCTATATAGAAGGCAGTTTTAGTCCTGGATCTTAAGTCACCCTGTCGAATAAAACACGCCGCGAACATTCAATTACATGTTCGTACAGCTCACAAGTCTGTCCTCGGTCTAACTAGACATCTACCATGTTTTCCATGTAAAAGCATTCCACACCTGTACCCTTATAGTTTATTTCGTTTCCTCAAAACATCATTGTTTAAGTTTTTACCAATACATTGCAATGTACATTGTACGCTTACGTTATGTTTTCGGTCATACCTTGCAATGTATGTAATGATGGGCCAAAACATAAACAATTTTTGTTTTGAGGAAACGTGACAAACTCGTACTAAGGGATTCGTGATACTACGCAATAATGTCTTACTCGTTGCAACAATCGAATTTTCCTAACCTTGTGTTATAGAGTTGAAGTTTGGACGGAGCTGCAGGTAAAAAAAATAAGGTCAGTAGAGCAAGAGCTGAATGTGGATATAAAATTTGGTCGCACGCAAATGCGTGTCGCCGGAAAATAGTGCGACCGCTGGTTTTATTCCGGAAAATCCTTTCGGTACGTCAATTTTTATTTATAAATCGCGTTTTGCTTTTACGGTACAGGCTTAGTGGTATGCATACATGTGATACAATATACGAATTTTAAAAATTCGTGCGCGCTTCCATTTGACTTTTATTCGTCCCTTTTTATTTACAAAATTCTAAAAAAAAAAAACAATTTTGTGGCTACGTTTATAGGCGATACAATGACAAAATCGTAACCTGTAAATATAGAAACAAATGGAATTGAAATATTTAACGACGCTCCAACCAAAACAATTTTTTTTCTATTTGTAAAATAAGCTTTCATAGTCTATTTGGCTTATTGGGGGATGAAATAATATTTTCTCTGTTAGTTATCATGTATGTTGTATGGAAATAGTTATTTTTACTCGACTGCGTCAGATGGTAATGTTTTTAGAGTGTATGTATGTATACATGTAAGTTTGTCAATTTCTTTGGCACGCGCTACATCCCTAACTGTTTGACGGTTTGTGACGTATGACATATCATTGGAATCATCTCTGTTTGGAAGTGACATAGGCGATATCACTTTTAAAAAGGGCGCCTGCAAATAGGGGAAAATGGGGAGCAGCGACGACTTTTTTGATATCACGACAATACGGCTATCAAATGAAAGCTAGTAAATAGACAATTCTAAATATATCCATATAATAATACTTTTACTTGCCTATTTCGACGAAAACTCCTATAAAGCGTTAAATTAAATGTATCATTGTGAACAAAAAAAAAAGTTTTAAACAGTCGTGTTTTTGTTTTAATATTTTTAACAATTTTACTAGTTTGATAACAGTAAGACACTGGCCGGTAGAACCCTTATCGTTCCACACTGGTGGCACCGTGGCCACCTATTATTACCTTAAAATGGAAGTGTTAAACAGTATTGTTTTCGTTTTAAAGGATATAGACTGGGTGAGACATCCACACGAAACATTCTTACTCAGTACTTACTCGGAATAGATGCATCTGTGTCCCTCATCAGATATGACTCCAATCCAATTTGCCGTTGTTTACATAAACGTGCAAAAGCATAAAAGCTTGTAATATTACGAGCTTTTATATAACTTGCCTTGTTGGTTTGTAAGTATGGAAGGTTTAAATATTAAATAAGTTAACCCTGAGTGCTTGACTAAAGATTTTGTATACATGTAAGTTTTACATGAAAATGCCTGATAACTTTGTAACGTTGTTAAAAAACAAATCCAATATGGCGGGTGTCCCAATTATATTTTTATGCACCTCATAATATGGCTATCAAATGAAAAGATTTTGTACAATACGTTACATATACAATGTTTTATTTTATGAATAAATGTCATATATAGCCTGCGTGCTCATTAGTTACTTCAATTTACAAGAAACGAACACAATGCAAATTTGTTTCGTGTACAAAGAATTCGTTCATGTTATCGATAACAAAAGCACTTTTATATCAATATCAAAGCGCTCGTCTCTTTGATGTATCCAATTCTTGCGAGCTCGTATTCGTGGCACGTATCGTTGTAATCTTGTTCTTATCCAACGCTCACTAAAGCACCGTAACTCATATAAAATGTTATATTTTTTGTCATAGAAGTTACTAATACGGTTCACTGGTTTATATGTTGGGCATAAACAAAGGTAACGGAGATTTGCAAAAAAATTAGATTGAAAAAAATGTCTTCATGCAAATTAATTGTGAAGTAACATGCAACTAATATACAACGGAACCAACCATTATCAGACCAAGACGTGTTTATTATGTTTAAAAAGTGGGCAACAATCCAATGAGAAATTTATTATTGCAGCGCAGGAATATGCACACACTTCAAATTAAAGTTTGTTTTTCTTGAATGTATCTGTAATAAATAATATTTCCTTAAAATAGTTGCTTACTTTTTTTAAAGTATTTACAAAAGCCTCCCAATAACAATATTTTGAAGTAATTGTACGTCAACCAGATTCAAAGTAAATTAAGTTAAATGTTCTTACGTAAAACCTCAGTTCTTTTAATTAACATCAATAATCGGGGCAGGTGGTGTGATGTGGTGCTTATAAAACGTGTAGTTTGAGCATGGTAACATCATTTTACTTAAAATTTTAAAATATACTACACACCCAAACCTACTCGTATGTCTAACGTGAAGATGTTCGGCCGGCTCACTTTCATATAAGGCAATTATCTTAGTCCTCACGAGTAGTAGGAGTCCTCGGGAGTAGTAATAACCATTACAGGACCAGGGTTACCGGTACTGGAGCTATTAGCTGGTAGCTATTGCCCATGTAATAAACAAGATGATTAAAAAATATATACACAAAGTAATACAAGGAAAAAAGACAAACCCACTGAATTTCTTGCCGGATCTTCTCAGTTGAATTCGTCTTTCGATCCGGTGGTAGTGTGAGAAAAAATATTGTAATTGACAATTTGTAAGTGCCACTAAAGGCCTATGCAAAATAAAGACATTTCATTTTATAAATATATGTTATTTCGTTACATTGTGATTATTTTATTAATATCATTGAGAGGAAAATATGTGGCAAAATTAAAAAAAATCTCATTAAGAAAAGTTAATCTCAGGTGAGATCAGTTAATATAAATTGATCAAATTATATTTATTACTAGAGCAAGGGACTAAAATAGAACGATACATACATGTAACACATATAACACTGTAAATTAAAACCAGAAGCCATCGTCACAATAGTGCTTGAAGGTATGATGGGTGAAGGGCGTCACTGCAGTTACTATTATAAGATTAAAAAGTAAATCTTATAAAAATATAAATCCAATTTTGCTTAAAACGTATACTCCCGTCCAGCACGTTGACCTATAAAACCGCGCTAAGCTTATAAGACATGCAAACCTTGTTAAATAACCACGTTGAAAGTTCCGCTAAAAGCATTTGCAACGCGCAGTGATGGACGTGTCAGAACAAAAACGATGAAAGACAGGCGAGACGAATGGGACAATATACACGTATAATTTGAATATTATACTCATCTCCGATGACGATAGTTCATCTCCGATGTCCACCAGTTACATATAAGATATCTAATACATTAAGGTATTAAATATAGATTTTTGTTGTTTCTGAATTTTTGTCTTTGAGTACTCATAGCACCCATGGTTTAGTGCATCCTAGTGGCTAGTGGCAAGAAAAGAAAGAATTCGTGTTTATTTTAAAGTTATAAGCACAGTAGTCTATGACAGGTGGTAGAACGAGTGTAGTTCAACAGGGCAGTACCATCGCCACATCTTTTTCTAGCGTAAACCATTGCGTTCCGTTGGAAGGGCGTGGTTGCCGGCTCACTTATATATGAGGCGATCATCTCAGTCCTCGAGAGTGTGATCTGTGACCCCTGTTCTATATGAAGTTGCTTACAGATGTCCTTGGGCGGCAGTAACCACTTACGATCAGGTGGAGAGGATGTTTGATTGCTATTTCAGTCTGATAAAAAAGTTGATCTAAATAAAATTCAGATATATTTTTTATTTGTTACGGCTTATCTTGATATTCATGACGGCTTTAATGTAGAAATAATAGTTTAGACTAATATAGGTTGAAATGTTGCATAAGTCGTAATAATAGGCTTATGTGAAATAATGTGAAGTGCATTGAAAACTTGGTAATTAAAAACTTGAAGCAACTTAACTCATTAAAATGTGCTGCAACGGTTGTTTCAGAACTAACGTTTCCTTCATTCAATGTGTAAGTTTTCAAAAATATATCTGACATAATGGAGTTTAAAGCAACACAAAGTTTTCGGTCTAAAATGCAATGACAAACGGCGCCGGGCGCGTAAGCGAGCGTGCTCTATAAACTTGACATATTGAAACGTGGCCTATATAAAGCGATCGATATAAGTCGGATGCTTGTTTGTAAACAAGCATCGCGTTCGATGCTCTTTGCCACGTGCACTGGTGTGGAGTGCGCTTGCCTTGTACGCCTCTCCTCATTGGTTGCTGCATTTCCCGCGGTTCGGACAACCTGTACAGTAAACTTTGTACCGAACAAACTCCGAGCGAAAGTCGAACTATCGGTCGACGCTACGAGTACTTGCTATTATTTTTTACGTACATTAATGACAACTTTTTTTGTTAAGATTGTGAATTATTATTCTGAAGATATGTTTTAGTTGAATATTTTTAAATATTTTGCTTATTATCTGTTTAATCCAATTAACCGCTGATTAACTAAATGCTGAAAAATCACTACCCATAAGCGAATATTAAAATATGACTGTATTTAGTAACTGCTATACAGGTTTATGGGCCCTAAAACAGATTTTGTTAATGTTTTTATAGAATATCAAATGCAGTAACAGGTATAATGTTAATTATTATTATTATAGATCTTACGTAAAAATTCAATGGAGATTTAATGATAATAGCCAAAAGCTTAGTTCTTTCGAATTTACAATATAATAATATTGTAAAGACAATTAATGTGATAATGTTTGTAGAATTAATAAATATTAGACAATTCCCCTAATTGTCATACCAGTCATACCTTAGTTATAAAGGATAAAAAAATATATAGCAATAGATACATTTTTATAAGTCTTTTTACTCTATACACAGAACACATTTTATTTACATCTCCTCAGAAAGCCGATGATTATTGATGATCCGTTCGATGATTTGTTGACGTTTTGTTCACTCTGCCGAGTGTGTACTTGGTTGAGAGTCTTCAAAACTCTTGAGTAACGTGCTATTAGCTAATGTGCCATCGCTTTGACCTAACAACTTTACTGTAGACTAGACTAATGAATTTTCCCAATTAGTCTCGTGTAGCGAAACACGTACGTGCATGTCCACGGTAAATAAGCTAAAGCAAGTTTAGTGAAGCAGTTTTGTCGTACATTTAACCTCATAAATGGCCGGCAATGTCAGCCAACTATTAGCATGGTAACAGGAGTTTTGAATACACTACAATAATATTATTTTATGGGCAAAATTTACGGTCCTATAAGTATGTTTAGAATACACATGATTATTTAAAGTTTTAAGTATAACATTTTTATTAAGGCGTATAATGTAAGTTATAAACTAAACTTTCACTGTACTTTGAGTTCATTAATATGAACATAATATTGCTTAGCATACCATGATGTTATTTCTTTTAAAAGTAGTAGAGTTCATAATATCGATATTTGATGACATAAGTTATGACCGTGAGTAAAATTGTTTTATTATTATTAGGAACACAAAATTAAACAAATTATATTTAGTTGTTAAATTATTCCTGAACATATGCAATTATTAGGTAATAATGTATTTTCTACATATAATTCCAACACGATTTTTTTTAATATTTAAAATAAATTTTCCATGTTCGCTGTCAGTGAAACAAATGGACGAAGGTCGGTTAAACTCATAATTCATAGTAGTATTAAGTTCTTAGAGTACAGATGGGAAATGGATTGAATAAATCCAAACCTTAATGGGTGTTTTCAGGAATCGACAGAAGCCGCTTACAGAAACAAAGCATATGAGATATTTCTTTACATCAGCCTTTTCCACGGTTGGATTAAAAATCCTCCCTCGGGGTTTTTCAAAATAAGCGCCGTGTCAGGCACGCTTTTTGGTGAACACAGTAGGTATTGATTAATATCTCTAATGAGAGGAAGATGCTTTTAACTATGTCCTGGATTTCATCCGTTAGTCCCCTCCTATGATATCCACGGGAAGAGGCAGACGCCACACGGCGTTAGGAGTCTTATTTTCTCCTTTTAATTACTATTAAGTCCGTAATGGCGAAACCGGTTCACAAAAATAATATTTTACAATACATAAAAAATGCTTATCTCTTAACAAGCGTATGTGTGTGCTATTTCTTTGGCATGTGCTACAATTCAAACAGCTCTAAGGATTCAATTTGTAAAAAATCCGCCGGGTAGTAGGACAGGAAAGGGGGTAAGGGACAAATTCTTTATTTCCATAATAATAGATATAAAATAAAACCTACTTAACACTTTTATGTTACTATGTTGATGCAAACTTCTAAAATGTTGCAAATAAGTAAATAATTATAAAAAAAATATCCGACTGTAAATTTTAGTTTTGGCATATAGAGTTTTGTTGTCATAATAATTTCTTTTGTATTACCAGTTCCTAAAAGTCATATATTTATTGTAAAACATTGTAAAATAAGAAAAAACGTATAATAAAACACAGCCCAAAAAGAACCGAAATTTCGTTCTACACTGTATGAAAAACATATTGAATCGACTCAATGTCCCTAGGTACTAAATGGTTTTAATTATAGAATGCAATCAAGTGGGGTCGTGCGGTTCAGCTAAGTGCGCGTGTATATTACATGAGTTCAATTTCCTAAACCCTTCTAGTTCTTACACGTATGACAAATAAATTAACCATTATGGTTTCACTCCTTTTAACCCGTTAAAAATATTATTACGGGCGTGAACCTCGATTTGTTGGTTTTCTTACTTGATCCCAACTTGTCCGAATCAACGAGTAATTGCTTTACATTTTGCTAAAATCATTTATCAATGGCGTAGGTACAAAATAATTTAAATAATAATTTAAACAGACCAAGGTAAAAAGAAAAAAATGTTAT
>DWTU01002915.1:0-10926 GCA_018251515.1 Cecropterus confusis
GTACCATGGACACACATAGACGGATACACAAATACCCAGACCCAGAACAGAAATCTAAACTCATCATTCACATGTGTGTCTGGTCGGGAATCGAACCCAGGATCCACTGCTTGTTAGACCGGTATGGTGACCGCTCCACCACATGGGTCGTCAAACACATTACATCTTTAATGATTTCAAGCATTTTCGTCCCAATATTTCTTGACTTTACGAACTGAAAAATCATAAACAATTTAATCAATTTCAAACACGGGTTTATAAGGTAAACTGAGTATAACATCGTATTGGATTTAATCTTCCAGTGGCTGTTGGAATAATTAGATATCGATTTATCGTTAAGTGGATTCCTTGAGGCGACGTGGAAGTTTGAGCGGCGCGGTGACCCGGGGCTGCGAGGCTTCCCCTGAATATTATATTGATAATGCGATATTCACCAGCGTCCGACGAACTTGTCGAGAGCTCTGTAAGGATTATACTCTACTCCCCAAAAGTGTATTTCAACGAAAAATAATACTCGCTTAATGCCGTAGCTCGGGTCGAGACTGTACGAAAATATAATGGATTATCTCCTCCGTTTGCGCAAGCAGCGATTTTAAACTTGCGTACCTACTTATAAGTTTTATTTATTTCATGCATTAAGTAAAACGAAGTGTATGCCCCCATGATGACGTCATAAATATATTAGTATGTATCTCATGTACATATAAATAGTTTATCTAGAGCTGATAAATTAAGTTGAGTGAGAAATGAGTAACTGAGTTGGAGATACTATTGTGCCTTGTATGTAAAAAAATATTAATATTTAAGTTAGCTAGCAGGCGTTGTCGGCCCTAACAGTTGTTATGTTTTGAGTTCGTTACTATAGCAGTAAGGTTATGTAGTCACAGATGCACGAATACCTAAGCATGTGTCCCATTGTTTAATGATGGCTGTAAATTCGTCGTAACAAAAAAACCCGCGCCGCCCTGCGCCCATATGGCTTACAATAACAAATTCTTAACCAAAAGTAAACCAATGTATCCTCGCGTTCCGTTTTTAGTGAGTGTGCCTGCGCGCAGGCGAAAATGGCATTAAGTTGTTTAGAGTGCTTTTGTTTCATTCAACCTTGATGTGCTTGGACCGAGCTCACTTTAAACAAATAAATTAACAATTAACGCTCAAGTATCCAACGATCTGTGATGGCTTTATGGTTGAAGCTCGGTGTCTCAGTCGGTGGGTTTAACATTCAAACCCGCACTTCTGATTTTTCAATGTTACCTTTGTATTAATAATTATCAGGTGGTTTGACGGTAAAGGAAATCGTGATGTGGAAAGTACTTTTGAGAGGCGAAACTCTTTTTCTGGGATTGATACCTAAGCAGCTAAATAAAAAAAATTAAAGTGTAATTACACAATAACATTACAATCATTAAATTTACTTTACCCATGGGTGTCTATTATTGTAGATACCTATTAGTTGTCATGCCACCCGCAATCCCGGAAGCCCCCTTTTAGTCGTTTCTTACGACAAAAGCAAGGGGTACCGTAGCCCTATCCTGGTCCAGGTACAACCTACTACTAATTATACCTTTTTTTGGTCGAGGGGGAAACCTTCAAAAGGCACCCGTCGCCGTGGGAGCAACGCCGGGTTATGTGGGATTTTTACCGCACTAAAAACCCCCGGTGGCCGTCCTCGACGCTGCGAAGAGGACTCCGGGATCTCCAAAGGAACGCGACCAGAGTCCTCTGAGCGCGTTGCCCCATCGGGGTCCACCCAGGTGAGCGGCTGTATTTTCTCCGGTGTCATGGGTGCCATGGACACGCAAAGACAAATACACAAACACCCAGACCCAGAACAGAAATCTAAAGTCATCATTCAGATGTCTGTCTGGCGGGGGATCGAACCCGGAACCCACTGCGTGTCAGACTTTAACGACCCGTGTGGCGGAACGGTCACAGTACCTGTGACCGTTCCGCCGCACGGGTCGTTAAAGTACACATCACCAAAACCTCCCGTTTAGATGATTTGGCGACCCGTAAATGCGTTGTTAAGGAATATAGCAATTCATGGCTTATTGACCAATATTTCAGAAATGTCTAAGTAGAACAAAAATTAATTGCTACTTGCAAAAATTGTAGCATCTTCCGATAGGGTGATTACTTTTTCGCAATATTATATTAAATTTACGCGAATATCGAAATGTGCCGGATTAATACCACACTTATGCCACAAGAAACCAGGACCAAAACCAGAGATCTAAATAATTCTGTCTTCCTGACCCTGGTTGATATCAAAGTTGAAGCCGCCACACGGTCATTTATCATGACAAATTACAGGTATTAATAATCTTCAATCATTTTGACTATAACTATTAATGATATGGTGCCAAACAAGTTTTGTTATATAACTAGTTATAATCAAGTTAGCTATGTATAGAAAACTATATATAATCGTAACCAGTCGTAAACATAGATACAATGCATTTACTGTATTTGTATATATTTTAAATAATCATTGGTACTTTTGTATTAAAAGATGGATATAGTGTTAAACTTATAAAGTATAACAGAAAAAAATTCACACAAAAATATTTCTAAAAAGTTTGATGACCTGAAAAAGACGGCGGGCTACCGCTGGACTCAGACGGCGCAGGACCAGTAGGAGTGGCGCAGATTAGGGGAGGCCGATGTCCAGCAGTGGACTTTTAAGGGCTGATGGATGGATGAATGAAACCTATCTCACTCAAAGAAACCAATACCTACTAGTAGGAAAAAGGTTGACAGTAATAATGATCATACGGAAATATAAATTAATAATATAATCAACCGCAAAAAAATCTTTTTCCATAAGATTTAAGTAGCAAACGAGCATGTAGTCCACCTGATGGTAAGTGGTTCCTGTTGCCTATAGACATCTTCACATATAACAGGAGTTCTATCTGAAGACAATCACAGATGCGTTGCTGCGCCCAAGGACTAAGATGGTTGCCGCATATGAAAGTTAGCTGGCAACCACATCCCTCCCTCGATACGCAAGAATTGCTACACGCTAGAATATTACATATAACAAAAAATTAAAACGACCGGAACATACATAGCGAGAAGTTTGCAGGTTGAGCCAGCCTCACGAGCGCTATATCATCAAACAGATTCTGCGGACTGTACCCTGGATGTGGAATCACTGTATCAATTTGTACCGTCTGAAAAATAAAAAGAAATATGTTACTAACAGAAACCGAAATAAAAAGAAAGAAAAATATTTTTTAATGTCTGCTTTTTCTTGAAGACTCTATTACCGTTTCGCAAGGTGTTTCAATCCATCACATTCAGAGGGCAAAATTTCAGGAATAGGAGGACCTATCCCTCTGTCTTAAAACATAAAATATAGCCTCGTTTTTTCTACTTATCCTAGTTTTTAAAACCTCTTTCATTCATTTAAAATTATACAAAGATTTTCAACCTCATCTCCCAAATAAAATTCCTGGTTTAGCTATTTCAGATGTCTTCAGTCTCATCTAATTCTTCCTTAAATTCTCATAGTTTTTATAGTATCTGGTATAATATATAGATTTTTATGTATAATAAAATATGTAATTAGGTATTCTTACCTGAATTGGAGGTGCACAAATCAAGTCCCCTTCAATTCTTTCACAGTCGGGATCTTGTCGTATGTCGTATTCTCCAAGGATGATTCCTGACAGGCTTAATCTGTCTCCCAAAAATGATACGCAATGAGCTGCTGTCAAAACATACCATTCGGTAATGAGAGTTCCTCCACAGCTTAATTTGGTTCCTCGTACTGAAAAGGATTTTTTTTAATACAGTTTATTGTTTTTGTGGTGACGATTCTGATGATCCAAGAGACTCTTTTTACTCTAAACGACTTGAGATAGCTATTCGAAAATGCTGCTGGTTTCTTGAGAACCTTGCCAAAGACGTCGCTGACTAAGTTACAACGACCTCATATAAGTATTTTCCTCTAGCCCTCTTCTCCTTCAAACTAGAACTGATTCTACTACGGAGGCACCTCCTAAATCCATTTTAGCCGTTAACATCAGTTTAGCGCATTCTGGTTTAAAAGACGTGGTGAGCGAAATTCACTTACACAAGGCTTTCTAACACCAAGTTCCCATAGATAGCAACGCATCTGAGGCCGTCCTATACCGTATATGGCTTTTTGTATATGGTTGATTACAAATTTAAATGGTGACGATGGTCCCTTGTGACTACAACCTCTGATAAATGTATGCTGAATAGTTACCTGAATCATATGCAATTAGGACCATCCATGGCATTTCAAAAAGTCTAGTTCGATCAGCACCAATCAATCTATCGCTTTCAATAACACCGCAATCCCTTGGAAGTATATCAATATTCGGGTGTCGCCTATTAGTTTGAACATTTATATTATTGGTGTTTTTGTTATTGTCATTCAAATTAGTGTTGAAATTATTTGTTGGGCGAAGGTTTGTGGTTCCCTCTTGTCGAGGTTTATTTTGCTTCGGTGGCGTATTAAAATCTTGAGTCGAACCAGTATTAAATCCTGTGCTGCCACTGTTCGCCTCAAAATCTGTCTTACAGCATACCTGTAAATTATAAATAAAAGTTTAGTCATCAACTACATGAAAAGTTAAAATTTAAGATTCCGTCTATAACTTTGAAATATTAATGAACATTCACAGGATAAAAATTTGTATGCGAACTAATTTTCAAAACTTGCACAAATTATGGAGTTACAAATTACATTAAATAAAATCCAACTAAAGTACTATAATCTGTGCCATGTGCTGTCGGTCTTAAATAGCACCATTCCGTCTCTTCTCTTAGATATCGTATGAGGTGACTAAGGGACAATATCCAAGAAATAGGCAGAAACGTCTTCCTGTGTAAGATCAGCACCCGTTGCGGCTACACGCATGCCAAAAGCGGTGACTATTGCCAAAAATCGTCATTAGGAAGTCCTATGTCTACATTTAGTACATCAACAGGTTCATTAAGTTAATGTCGATAGTCATTAAAGTTTGTCAAAGTTCATACGATGGGATTGAGGATGTCCAACATAGCATAAACACTTGCACGTTTTTCCACCAATCTGCACTCAAACAGCGTAGAGTCAATGTGATGCTTCCGATCCTCTAATTGAGAGAACAAACCCATGTCAAGCGGTGGATAATAAAATTGCAGCCAGGAGAACAATGTTCATGTAATGATCGTAGAACCAGTATAATTCAACCGGAAAGTACTTCTGCCACGTCTATTTCTAGCGTGAAGCAGATCTGCAAATGCTTGGGATGCCAGCTGACCTATATTAGACGACTATCTTAGTCCCCAGGAATGACAGCGATATTATTTAGATAGAATCACTGTTCTATATGAAGTTACTTGAAAATGTCCATCGGCGGCCAATGACCACGTACCTTTCTTTCTTTTTTCTTACATTTTTATTATTCAAAACAGCTTTTAAACGTCATTGGGGTTATTTCATTAACTACTCCTCCTTAAATATCAATCAAGTTTTTACAACAATAAACATATAAATTATCAGATATATTATTTCTAAATAACTCTGATCGTAAATTCCGCTGACGCAATATATTTTCCTTTTTGTCTTATCTGTCTAGATTCCCTCCTCGGCTATCGAGTCAATAGCATCTGGGAAATATGTGTGATATGATAATATTTAATTTGTAGATTTTCCTTTATATTGTTTTAATAAAACATATTTGATATCTACTGAAAAACTTGCTATCTAAATCATCGCAGACCCTAAAATTAAGCTAGAAACATGAATTTTGGACAGTTGGTGACTCTTATGACGTTAGCACTAAGAAAGGATTATTTTATATTTCACCCTTAGGAGTAACCTATTCAACAGTTAAAACTTTGTTTCAAATCCTAATTTAAAATTGTGAATTAAACACTATGATTTTTTATTAACATTTGGTTTTCCGGTTACTGATAATGAAGCGCCTTTTTCACCGTTTCTAAGAAAATAAGTTCCGAACCTTTAATCATGTACCAGCGGTCTTGTTAACCCGGCTGATCTTTTAAATTGGAATAATTTGACACGTGTGCATCGTACGGAAATGTGTTCACGTGTACCATTTCTCAAGATCGGAAAGTATTGAAAGCGCAGCGTGCTTACGCAACATAAATAACATCCTACCTTTTAAAAACAAATCTTATTCTATCTGTTGTAAGCAAATTCATACTCTGTAAAACATGATACATACCACAGGTTCATCGGAATCAAATCCACAACTAAGAACTTGCAGTTTCCGTCTTAGGTAAGCGGGCATGGGAGAGCCTGCTCTTCGTATTTCATTAATTAGGTAATTGCAGTCTGACAACAATCTACAGATTCCCGTCTCGTTATCAGCATCGCAGGCGTCGTCGATGAACACTGAAATCGAAAAACAATAATCAAATGAGAAACGCTTTTGGAAGTTTTTTTTATAAAAAAGTCAGTAAAAAAGCAAATTTAATAAAAAAAATATTAAACTTGCTTTTATTTATTATGTATTTCTTTTTTTCTCACAAAACCCTTTCAATTAGAAAAGTTTAAAAAAGATCAGCCAACGTAGGGCATCCGCCATATTGGATTAAAATTTAAACTTACTTTGAAAGTGAATAAAAGCTTGTTAAAAGCGACGATTCTTTTTCTCAACATATAATATGCATATTATGTAAGTATTGTACAACCCCCCGGTGGCCGTCCTCGGCGCTGCGAAGAGGACTCCGATATCTCCAAACGAACACAGCCGGAATCCTCTGAGCACATTGCCCCATCGGGCTCCACCCAGATGTGGAGCGGCTGGGCCCACCGCACCGTCTGGATTTTACGACGGTATGTAACCACACATAACGCATTCCTTCCCGGTGCCGCTTGACTGGACGGTTCGGGCTCCCACTTTTGCCGCTCGCAACCCGGAAGTCCCCTTTTAGTCGCCTCTTACTTTAGGCAAAGGATACAGAAGACTCCGGTTGCGTTCCTTTGGAAATCCCGGAGTCCTTCGCAGCGCCGCTAGATGGCAGGGTAAATAAAAATCCCACATAACCCGGCGTCCCTCCTACGGCAACGGTTACCTTTCGAAGGTTGCCCTCTAAATAACAAAAAATCAGACAGTGATCTTCACACAACGACAATATTAAAAAAAGGCAAAATAATGACAAAAATATACTTAATAAAATTAAAAATAACTACAATGCTTTGATGCTTCAAATTACTAAATTATTTATTCTGCATTAGTTACCGCACCTAATTTGAACTTTGTTGCCATTTCAAGTCTCGAAATGTTAGATCACGAGGTGAACTAGCTTATATAGCAGAATAAAACATATATGATATATTATTATTGCCATAAAGTGAGACCGGTCGGCTTTAGCTCGGACTGTAGGTTACCTAAATATCTGTCTTTGTTATTTTTATAATTAAGAAGGTAAGTTCGACCGGAGAGGTAGCGCCGCCACATCTATTTCTATCGTGAGGCCAGAAACTGCCTCACGATAGAAATAGATGTGGCGGCGTTCCGGTGGAAGGGTATGGTTACTGCCTCACTTTCGTATGAGGTGACCATCTTAGGCCTCGGGAGTGGCAATCCATTCGTGATCAACTTCCGATTTAGTTTCTGATTTCCCTTTGGGATGTATGTCATGGGCGACAATGGCCACTTATCGTCTGATGGACTGCATCCTCGTTTGCTAGTTCAATCTTTCACGGTTTCATCCGCGTTATAAACAATGTAACGTACCTTTAATATGTAATAAGCTTTGACAAGTAGATGGATTCCAGTACCTCAAGATACATACCTGAGAGATTAAAACCCCTCAAATTAAATTCATTAGCATTCGTTTGTTGTGTCGTTACTCCTGAGGACTAACATTGTCGCCTCGTATTTATATCAGGCGACAGACCCTTCCATCAAAACGCATGAACTGCTTTTTACATTAGAAAATAAATGTGACTGCTCAAAGCACCAGTACGGTACGACAGATTAATGGATATAGAAGCTCATTATCCGATTTTAAGTGCCTCTGAGATGTTTCTTTGATCGTGAATGGTAATTTTAAGTACTTCCCTTGAAGGGAAATTGATGGAGAGCGAATCCCTCCCCAACGTTTCTGGTATCTTCGGACGCTTAATTAGAAGAATAAACTCTATCATTTGTAAGAGGCACCACGGCCCTATGTTAAAGCGCAGCAGTATAATAATAATAATCATTTATTTTAGACTAAGTTCATATTTTAAAATTACAAAATTTATAGCGGTGCGGTGTCCTAGTTGGACCGCGCTCTGCACAAGAAAAGAAAATCAGATCTATTTGCAAGACACGACCAATTTCGGTCTTGAGGAATGCCAACGATCTCCAATTATTTTCAAGTAAGACTTCTCGTCTATGTCGTTGAGTATTCAGATGTCTATCCGGTAAGCTGCATGTTTGCTTATTCTTCCTCTAAACAACATCATTTTGCTACCCATAAAATCATAAGTAGGTACAATTCATGCCTGAACATAATTCTGAGGTTATAATCTTAAAAACGCATTTATGTTAGTGAATTTCATAACGTTTTCCTCAAGATGGTCTTTATATGTTTAAAATATTTTGTCGCTACTCACATGATGACGAAGAGAATAGTATTAGGATTATTCTCTATATAATATTAATATATAGCAACAATATATAATAATAATATATTTCAAAATAAGAACCGAAACCCTCTTATAAATTCGATTAATTCAAATTAATTTTATTATTTTCCTCAATTCTCCAATTTGAAGAAATTTAACTCGTATTTTTTTCTAATATATGAATCTTTCACAAGAAAAAGAAAATAAAAACAAAATTTTGCTAAGATAACCCGATAGATGGCGCTACGTTGAAACTATACAGTATGATTTATAATATTTTGAATAGATGGCAGTAGTAGGACATAATGTAGTTAATTGTCCTTTTTAAATTATTTATCTTTAGCCTGAAATGGGAAATATAATTATATGACATAGATACACATAATTTTAAGTTGTAATTTTAGTCCTTTCTTTAAACTAACAAAATAAGATTACTTCTTGTTAGGGAGTTATTAATTACGCGTAGCATTCAGGGGGGGGGGGGGGGGGTTAAATCACATTTGGGGAAGGGGGGTCTCCGCAAACATTACGTTTTTTATCCGCTAAAAACGGGAAAAAGTTATAGAAGAAAATAGTTTTAAAATAATTTAAAAATGATCGTTTACTAAAATATTACCGTAACAAATTATTAAACAAGTCGCAGTAATTTAAATTATTAAGTATTTTGTTGTTAATATTGCAATTCTACTTTCTTAGCAATCTTTAATTTTAGTTGTAAATAAAAGTGTTGACACATTTTAAAAAATATGACGTCAGATTTATTCTCAAGAAATCTCACCAGAGGGGAAGGGGGCCAAGATAATTCAAAAAACACCTCACGTTATTAAAGGACACCCCCTTATGGCAAAACCTTTGTGTACATCTTTGATCTAAAAATCTATTTCAGAGGATAGGATTTCTGGGAATAACTTTACAAATTTGTAATTTAAATACTCTGAAAATACGACGGTAGGCCCAAGTACTTTTCATTAATTTCTTTAAAACCTTTTTATACAAATCATGTTTCATTTTATGTTTCATTTGTATCAATAATAATAATAATTGTATTAAATAGTTTCGATAGTGATTGATAGGTGGATTACAAAAAATGAACTTTTCCTGCAAGCCAGATATTGCCAGATAGGTAAAAACAATACCAACAAAATTATTTAAACATTCACATTTGTTTGTTAAATTATAATTAACCGCAAGAAACTAACAAGAAAAATAAACTTCAAACCAGTCCTCTAGGTTTTCCCCAGAAGCTTAACAGTCGCATGATCAATAAATATTAAAAAGAAATGGGTATTTTGAGTAACAAATGCAAAAAAAAATATATTTAGCAACTTGATAATAGTAAAGTAATCCTAATTGGTAAGAAATGAAAATTAGGTACATAAAAGCTTCTGCAAAAACGCTGTTTAAAAAATCACCCAAGCTATTACCGTCAACCCATGATGGTCCCACTGCTGGGCACGGGTCATCTCTCAGACTTAGAGAGTTTCAGACCATAGTCCATCGCGCTGGCCAAGTGCGAATTGGACTTCACACATCTTTGAGAACTTTTTAAACAACTTTCAGGTGTGTAGTACTAAACGATGTTTTCCTTCACTGTAAAGCATTGATAATTAATTTGTAATACGCACATGATTTTTTAGAAAAATCAGTGGTGCGAACCTCAGATTATGCTTATGGTGAAGATTATTTAATTAACCTTTATGTAGTTAAATGATATAACACAAAGTGTATTTTTATGTCAACTGGGGAATGACGTGGGAAACCTGCATTCAGTTCATTTGATGGTTAATCTGATAGCACCCATGGACCCATGGCTTTATAAGCAACTTCATAAAGGACAGGTATTTCACCTGAAGTCAATCAGAGATGGGTTGTTTCTCTCGAGGAATAAGGTGGCCGCTTAATAAAATGGACCGGCAACCTCAGCCTTCCACTAAAGCGCAAGAACTTCATGTTACAACTATTTCATGCATACCGCTATTGCTTGCGGAATTGGCACATTTTCAGTCGAATCATGTTTGTTCTAACTTGTAAAATAAATAAATAAAAGTGACAAACGGGGAAAACTAAAGCCTGTTGTGCTCGATTTAAGGAATGCCTATCAAAATTTATCAAATCGTTTTTTTTTTAGTATGGAAACAGCAAACGAGCATGCAGCCCACCTGGTGGTAAGTGGCTACTGCTGCCCATGGATATTTGTGATCAACCCTAGGTAAGATCAAAGACTCACTTTAGGTTAGCCATAGATGCGTTGCTACCCCTGAGGACTAAGATGGAATGCCTTGGAAAAGTATGTCTCCCTTACCACACCCTTCAGACCA
>DWTU01002916.1:0-10922 GCA_018251515.1 Cecropterus confusis
GGAGTATAACAACGCATTCGTGGCCGAACTCAGATATAACTCTAATCTTATTAGGAGCCATTTATAGTTTATGGGCAGCAGTGGCCACTTACCATTAGGTGAACTACATGCTCGTGTGCCATCCTTCATTATAAAAAAATATATATAATTATAACAAGTGGTGCAATTTATCCCGTGAAAAATTGGAAGTAGTTAAGGGATTATTTAATCATTGGATAAATTAATTTAAATCAAAGCAGTTTGTTATTATTTTAAACTTCTTAAATCAAATATTTGTTTTTAAATGTCCTTCTAATTCCCTTCTCCAAGTTTTTCTAAATACTACATATCAAGTTGCTAATACAAGCACAAGCAACAAAATAACGGAACGTAATTTTCCTATGTAAGAAATTCATATGAAAAACTTCCCGAAATATTCCCGTGAAATCGCAATAAGAACCCGACGAAAAGACAAATGCATCAGCTTATTTCCGTCCAACTCCATCAATAACTGGAAATTCAAACACACCTCCACCTGAAGTGCAGAGGTGGAAATTGGAAACCATAACTCAACAAGTATTAGGGGAAGGAAAACTCCGTAGCCGCCATCTGTAGGCCTTATCTACGGCTATAAATATCATACGGAACCCGGAACGAAGGAGTACAAGTTATGGTTCCGAAAGTACTTTTAGTCAGCGCTGTGTAATGGATAATTCATGCACCCTCACAGTTTCGAAATTTTACGGGTATTTTTGTAATTATTTTCCGAATTCGTGACTTTCCACATTAATGTAGTTTTAACAATGGTTGCAATTATTCGTGGCTGCTTATTTAAATAGAAACTATTGAAATATTTTTACTATTATACCTTTATACATTATAATTATCTTTATACATGTGACTTCTTTACCATTATTTATTTATTTATAGAATCACCTGCGAATTAGGTGACCCCATAAGTAAAGAAGGCCACCTATGTGGCCTTACCTAAGTGGTGATACTTTGTTACAATTTAATCTAGTTGGTGATACTGTTATTCAGATTCGCATTTTATTGTACTACGAAATGTTTTTAAAACATAAAATAAAATATGTTAGCTCGTTAAAAATGAAACTAGAAAATTTTATTTTTAACCATAGTTGTACTAGGGTTAAAATTATACCCTGCTATTGAGTTTCCAAGTCGTGGGAAAACCCGACAGCCGTTCAATAGTTTTATTCGCTGGGTGTCCTAGCCGTACAGACACATTTAGCCGCTTTGGATATGTTTATTTATTTTCCCATTTGTATTTTTATGTGTTTTGAATAACCTTCATTATTTTAGCGGTAGCTAAATATTTATATATTTTTGTTATGTAAAACTGTATTATTTTAACACATGTTTTGTGAAGTTATTATGAAATAAAAACATGGAAATAATAGGACATAAAAATCTTTTTTTTATGAATTAAAAGTAAAATATAAACGAAAATAAATAATTACATTTAAGTTCCTTCGAAAACACGCAGATATTCTATTCTACGCGGTCCTTTTAGTAGAGTCACGATCTTTTGTAAAATAAAGTACCTCTCAATTTTTCTCTGTCGCGCCAACACTTGACTTAACTCCAAAACGCGGCTGACAGCTTGCTCTCACAAAATTGCACTGTAGGGGAGTGTTGATTAATAAAGAAAATAAAAATCTGAGGGACCGAATTCGAGATTTGATTGAAAGGAGTCACGTCCCCGTTACTCAAGGGGTCTCACTCCGCTAAGAGCCAATGAGCAAAAGTCAGGTACGCTTTCAGTGAAAATATGAGAACTGCGTTAGAATATAAACAAAATACTTTTCTTCTTTTGAGAAAATGTAACACAAATACCAAATCTGTAGATATACAGATATTACTTATTCCGAGAAAAAATAATTGTTACAATAATTTAGTCCCTAACTAGTCATTTTTTTTCAAGTGGCCCTAACGAAACTAGTCAACATCGCATAAAGTATTCATTCATATTTGTATTATGTATCACTATCACTTTTATTTCTCCTCACATTTTAAAAATATTAGGTTTTCCTAGCCATCATAAAACAACACAAACTTATGCACAACATTATCATATATTTCAATTTTAAAAACTTAATTTTCAATTCTTGAGATAAATACACACTTTGACACTTGTTTCACGTCATAAATAATGTAATATCGTTTTGCTGAACACCTTTATTGTTCTGATAAATGTCAAAAACACTTTTAGTTACTTTATCAGGTTTAATTTTTGGTTCTTTCAGAAGCCTGAACTGTTTCCTAAGAATACATTCAAGTTTGTTAAGCTAGTTTAAAGTTTCCGTTTCAAATTGCACTTAAGCTTAAGGATCATTGAGTTCTATGACAAGAGCCGTCATCCAACACCTGGTGTGAAATGCAATCAAGTTTAATTATTACGGGTATTAATAACGAGGGTGCACTGGGGTGAAACCCCGACCCGTTGTCATGGTAACGCCCCAACATGAACGCAGCCTGCGACTTCCTACTTATATCTAAATACGTGTTTAGCTATTTATGAGGAAAGCTGATTAAGGCTGTAATTGTTATGGCAGTTTCAGTTGTAATCCAACTAAATTGTAGGCCTTTGATATATTACTTGGGTACTTTATATAATATGTCAAGTTTGTTGGTGAAAAGTTTGTAATTCTGAAGTATAATAGTAATTTGAAATTTTCACCATTAAGACCATAATAACTCATTCAGTTAAGTGTTAGCGTTAACTATTAACACTTTGAGTTTTGTTTACAAGTAATTTCATGTTTCTTATACTGTAATTAAAAACACGTTAATTGTAGCAAGTGTTAAAATAAATACTTTTCAAATCCACAAAAGTACATAATTTATTCATACTTAAACCGACTCTTACGAATTACGTTTTAGGCTTTTATCAAAAACATACTGTGATTGTTTAAACCTTATTAAAGAATATGGTATTTAATGAAGTTGCTCAACTTAACTTAACTATAATAAACGATCACGATCTGATAATTGGTGTATCAATGTCAGATTTTTACAACTAATTTGTAGGTTTACTGATATGTAAAAAGTGCTGAAATGATTTAATATATTGGCCAATTATTGTTTTAATTAAATCAATGGGCCGTAAGCGAAGCTTGTATAAAGCCTGTTTAATATATTGAAAGGTTTGATGTTTATCAACAGGTGAAATTACTTTTTTGATTCAGACATATTCGCCATTACTTTTTTACCCAATTTTGCAACTTATTTTTCAAAGAACAAAATACTTATTAAATGGAATTTTCTATAAAATCAATGTAATATTTTGAAGTCTGAAGTAATTAATTAACTTAACGTTTATTATTCACGTATTTTATTTTAAATTAAAACAAATAGTTATAAATGTACAGGTTTTATTTTAATGACTGATTTCTCATAATATACAAATAAAATTTCGAATTCGGTAGTACAAGATTCGGATTCAGTACAAAATACTACAACTGGTATCATTAATATAACTCATCTACAGATTTTAATTTGAAATATCTCCTTTCTACATACAATAAATAGGGTAAAGGTAAAATTGTATAAGGTTATCAAATACATCGAAGTATATACAAAATGATAATCAAAAAAGAAATTATACTATAATATCACAGTCACTAGAGAAAGATGAAACCTATCGCCTACGTTTTAGCAGTCTATTCAAAACACATTCACAGAAATAACAATCGTCAAAAGCCGCCTGTGACACCGCTACGAACTTAAACCGGAACAGTTAACAAAAATTCCAAACTGTAAAGCTAAAGTAGAGAATCTACATTTTTTCGTCCATACCTCATGAAAATTCGTTGAAATTATTAGGCAGTGACTTTCGCTACAGCGGTGTGACGTAACCCACGTACACCACCTACACCTTCCTACCAGAACGGTTTATACATTATATACAATTGTCTAAAAGTAGTATTGCTTATATTACGTACTAATGATATAACTTTCACAACATTGTTACATAAAACAGTCGAAGTTAGCTCCGATAAGTATGTCCAGAGCAACCTGATGCACCAGAACGACTGGTGAACGCATTCATCTCTCGATAAGGTGACTCTCTGAAACAATTAACTTCGTGTCGGCTCAATTTGTTACGACATAATTTTAAATAAGTATTTCACTAACTAAGATTTCCGATAGATCATAATACAAATTCAAGTTATCGAGCAATTATCCGCTCTCCCTCCACAATTTGAAAATTTAAAAATAAACCTTAAAAGGCGCACATCGTCCAAGATCAGAGTAACGCAGATAAAGACAAGTAAATATAAAAAAATATCGTAAATAATAGATAAGTAACATGTTTACTCAGGCTACCTACAAAAAAGCAAACTTTAACAACTTACCTCTCATAAGGAGGCGGAGGTAGAATATCACACAAATTCATTCTACAATTCTGTTCACCCCGTCTCCCTTGACTTGACTGTCTCGAATCCTGCGTCATATTGTTATGTCTGAAGCTATTTTCCCTTCCTACCCAATGCCATTGTGGATAATCGTAATCTGCATCAGCTACTACTGCCCAATCTTTATTTCCTTCATGATGACTCGAAGATCTCGACTGTGTCTTACATGACGGACATTCGTCAAGAGACATATCTGGCATTTCGTCAGCATCGTTCCCACACTTTGTCATGTCACTGTAATCTTTTGTCAAAGTGGAACTACTGCTCCGACAGCATGTTGAACACTCTTCATTTGAATATTGATTGCTTTCTGCAAAGGACCTGACCATACTGTTATCGTATGAACCGGGGCTCACAGCGCATTTTATGCATGAATCTTCTGCGTCTGTATGATCCTGCAAAGTTACGATTTAGTCTAAAACTATCCTTTGTAAAGTCAAAATATGTACGTAGGTATATAAAGCGTATATCATGCTAACCTGATAATTTAATTCAGTATAAATGGCGCTAGAAGCATAGGGTTCTGGAGGAATCCGTCTCGGATCATCTTTGGACATTCCCGACATCACATTAGCATGTTGAGGAAGACTGTATTCTGCTTCCATAGCCATTGTTCCTATAGTGTGACCTCCTAGAATAGTTGATTTGTTATTCCTTCTTTTGGCATGAGATTCATGAGAAATAATCATTATTTTGATATTAAAAATATATTTACCGTGTAAAAGACTTTGATGACAATTCAAAATTTCTATTCGTGGTTCATTGGAGCCTTCGTATAACGGCCTTTCACGAAGCCATACAGCTTCCTTTCCTAGTAAACATTGTTGAGCATTGGTAATAGGTGTACCTAATAAAGGAAATTATGTAAGCGATATGCATATTGGACAATAATTATCACTACTTTATGATGAAAGAAAACATCGTGAGTTCTCCAAAAAGAAAGTTGTGAGTGAAGTCTACCAATTCGCACTTGGCCCGCGCGGTGGACTATTTCTTGGAGAAAACCCGTACCCAGCAGTGGGACAATAATAGGTTGACGAACACACACATATTAGCTATAAATGTTTCAGATAAATATCAATTTAAAGTAATAATATAAATGATAGACCTGCTGAATTGTGACTCTTCCTTTGTTTTGATTGTCGCCATTTTAAGTAAACACCGGTACCCGTTCCAACTAAAACCAGTGCTAATAAAATTATACTCAGCGCTAGAAGCCAAGTTTCTTGGAACATTGACAGGATAGCTTTGTCTCTCGCTGGTTCCGTTCTAAAATAATAAAAGACGTATTTTCACAAATTGCTAAAGTGGATTGGATTAATTGAAATCCTTAATCAAAACTTGGCAGTCCAACAATCATTATACTCTCAATGTAAGTGATAAGATTTTATAAGATGTTTCTAGAGCAAATACGTGTTCTTCTTTCTAACTTCCCTTTTTATACCAACATATCTATAAAGAATAATTAAATATAAATTGTCATGTCCTAACTCATAACCTCATCTCACTAACCCTTTAAAATGATGTTGTAAAATTGGAAAACCGTCAGTATTTATCACTAATGCCAAACAGATCTGATGAATTATAAAACCTGCCATCTTTTCGTAAAAATAAACAATGCGAAGATGAAAGAACATAGACAAATGTGTGCAAACTTACTGAACATAATGCCTTTGTGACTGTGTTGGCAGCATGTGTATTTGCGCAGGAGCGCTGAAGGGCCCGTGTCCTTTGCGCGTGACGGCCGCCGCGCGTGCGCTGTACCGACCTCCAGCGCGCAGGGAGCTTGCCGCTGCGGCACGTGTGCGCGCGCCCAACGACATCTGACCCACCACGCGTCCAGCTGTTCCCCCACCGACACGCACTTCGATCTGAATTTAAGTGTCTTTTTATTTGACATGCTTTCGAAGACTTTTAAAATACTTACCTAACTATTAAAATAGGATACGATACAAGAATTTCTAAAATTTTTATCTTATCAAAATCTTACTGTAGGTATATTGTAGATGTGATGCCAAAGTTAATGAAAACTATTATACAACTGACGTATTTAATTAATCAAAATGATCCGTTTATTGCTATTTTATTAGTTTAAACTTGGACAAAGTAATAGCTTTTGGTACCTAGTATTTTGGCAATATTTAGAATATTTTTTAAAGTTTTTGTGCACGATGACCTAAAACAGTTGTATTAATAGACTATTCATTAAATACAATCTTATTGACATATTAATCTTGAACAAAAGTAAAGTATATAGACGTTACTTTTTTGCGCCTGTTATTTTTTAACAAAAAATAGAACCTTCCATGCAACATATGTGTAAAAAATAATTCAAATATATGATGGTTTAGTACATATACAGTACATAGTACATAGTTCCGAAGTCAGCGCTCATATACTTGTAGGACATAGATTCTTATTTCGTTGTAATCTAACAAAATATGTAGAGCGCCGACTTTGGGACTATGTACTATGTACTGTGTATGTAAGAAATCAACATATATTTAAATTATTTTTTGCTTTTTGGTGATATTGAAGTGGGTTTCTATTTTTAGTTAAAAAAAAATATCAGTTGTATTTTTAGACGTGGTTTTATTGGATACCTAATATGAAACGCCTTATAATTACAACAATGTATTCTGACTTATCTTATTTTAAGTAGATGCATATTACTCGTATTTAGTATGTAAGTAGTTATCTATTTATGCTATTGTTCAAATTCCAAAACAATGTCAAGTCGTGTTACCTTCAATTCACGAAAGATTCAACAGTATCAAAGATACATACTCGAAATTATTTATAGTTGCATACCTGACGAAATAATTTGAAACACATCTACACCTGTTCAATATCACAGTGATGAAACAGGTAAACAGATAAGAATACCTACTCTTACCTCTTCGCGATTGGCTCACGTGTGAAGACACCTGTCTCACCTTACAAGCCGACCAATGGTATCGCCTTATCGAGCGAGGGCGGGGCGCACCTGTGGCAGGTAGCTAAGTATGTACAGTAACAGGTAAGTAAAGTAGTAACAATTATGTAATAGATAATGTACGATCTTATGCCTATATATAAACCATATAGTAATTTACTAATGCATCGGTTTGTTCATATAAAATGACGTGCGTTTTTGGGTAGCGTGAAAGAGTTGAAAAATCAAGGTCCATAAACTCTTTATTGCGTCAATTATATAGGTACGTACCTAGATGTAGAATGTACCTATGGTTGGTACTATAAACCCATTAAATAATCCATTTAATCATGTTTCTGAGGTAGGAAGATACTTGTTATGTAATTGAAAAGTTTATTAATGAAGTAAAAGAGGCAGCTACAAATATCAAATGTAGAGCCAAATTTTTTAAAGTGAATTCATACCTAATTAGTGAACACCATGCGCCGTGTCTAACATAGACCTCTACAGTGGTCCAGATACAATTAAAGTATTTCTTTAGGTCGACCACAGATGCTTGGTTTAAGTTTAGATAGATAGATTATTTATGACGACACCTTAACTGATGTCGTATTTCCAATTACGAACGTATTTATTTATTGAATACCATGTTAACTACTAGTGAAAAAAATATTCAGTTGTTACTGTTAAAACTACTAAACTACCTATGTATCTACTAAGAAGAAAAAAATAGTAGAAATAATAAATATTGCGTAATGTTATTCAACAAGAAAACTCTCAGTTTTATTCAGGAAGCAGATAACTATAAATAAATATACAAAAATTGAGCAGACGGCCAACTTCGCATTTCCCTAACATTTGGACTAATGTTATCTGCCACATTACACGGCGCGGCGCACATCCGGCGTCGTAACGAGGTGTCGACGGCTCACCTGGACGCCTCACTCGTTAGTGTCGCGAGATGCCGTGCCACTAAAATCTATCGATCGATAAAAGGTATCGATAAATGAATATTTTCTAACGATGACATGAATAATATATATGCAAAATATTGACCCTTTGGGGTCGATAACGATCATATGGGTCTAACAGCTGAAGATGAGGGTTGAAGTTATAATTCTATTAAACTACACGCTGATCAATCGAAGATCGGTAGGCTTAATAATTTATACCATTTTTGATTGACAAATCACAGGTAGGTATGTAACTAAGGGAGGTACCTACCTACCTATACCTATTATGAAAAAGAATATGGAAAATATACGATAATATAAAACATTTAGTGAAGTTACAAATAGAGACGAAAATAAGATATGTATCACATAAATAAGTAATTTTATCTACAAAGCATATCAACAAAAAGTTAAATATAGATACATAAAGCTACAAAAAATATATCTTCGTTTGACAGATAGTTAAATCTATTTTCTCCGAATCAGTTAACCGAAACTTTGAGTGTTTCATTTTTCAACACTGGACTGATGTTATCTGCTATTACACGGTGTGGCACCACATCCGGCGCCGTAACGAGGTGTAGACAGCTCACCTGGAGGTCGCTCCACCCCACTCATTAGTGAGAGTGGGCGTACTACTTATAAAATATCGATAGAAAGGATGTCGAGTTTTTTTTAATGATTCGTGCATAGACGCCACTAGGTAAAATTGTATTACTTTTTTAGTTTCTGGCTTGTTAATCGATATAAATTTGAATTTAATTATACACAATAATTGTCAATTACGTTCACATAGGTAATTCGTAGAATTCCTTACTTCAATTTTATTAATAGCGGTTATTTTTTAACACCTAATTTCAATTAATAGCAACTTTCTAATACCCAGGCGAAGTTTTAAAACTTTAAGGCAACGCACCAAATGGTATCACAAAAAACTTAACCAAATCTGTTACAACCCTGAAATAAATCAGAACACAATTTTAGTGATTTTTCTGTTATCGATAATAGTATATGTATAAGTTCGTCCCATCACTACCAGCGTCACAGCTAGGCGCCAACGTTGCCAAAACAAACCTCGCATCACGAATGTGACAACTTCGAAACACCTTGACGAGCTGCATCTCTGTTACAACGCTTTTAGACTTGGCAAGGCTTGGGTTAACTAACGCTTTATTGTCGAGACTACGGATGCGAAATGATTGATGAGAAAGTACCTGGCGTGATTTACTTCCATTGTAGATAATTTTGCATATATTAAAAGATAACAAATTTAAATAAAAAGGTAAGGAAAGATTGAGTGTGTAATCGTTAGTAACTAGCATGCAGTGCAGTACTTTTTCAATTTTTAACAGGATTTAGGTTTTTAAATAAATGAAGCCGATGCGATTCGCCATAAATATTTTGTTTAGCCTTGACCAAGATCCAAAAACTGGGTCGAAATATTGGCAATAAAGAATTTAAAACCGCTTACCATGAGAAGGTAACCTGTAATATGTCAAAAGGGATCGATTCGAAGACAACATTAAATGTTTAATATGTTTCTTTAAAAAAGGCAAGTAATAATGCAGGTATGTTGAGTATTTCTATGAATTATTCGACTTAAATGCATAATACTATTACTTTAAATATAAATGTCATGTTGATCGTCATTTCTTAAAATAATTTTGGACATTTCTTTTTTTGTTTCTTTTTTTAAACTGGATTTTTGTTTCTAGTTACAAGTAAGACACACATTTTAAATTTTAGAAACGCACGAGGGCGATCTAATTGACATTGCGTCTCCACCGAACCTGACTATCGGATACCAATTTACCGGCGCTGGGGCGGAGAAAAATATAACGCTCGCGGGAATACGTGGGTGATATGGTTAAGGGTAAGCAGCTATGCTCATGGGCAGCTTACTCGTTTTAAATTTTTCCTCTAACGACGAAGATCTGGGTCTAAAATTGACAGGAAAATATCATGTATTCTTGCATCAACCAAACCAAAACGTTAAGCGAGTTTAAAATTCTGCTGCAATACTTCATCCACCCATATGTAGATACTTGCTTGCAAGCAAGAATAAATTGATTAATATTTCTGCGTTATATTTAAGTCGGTACGTACCTGCTATGTACGCACGAATACCGTTTACATACCGAGAAGAGACACAATTACAAAGACCCTAATTAAATCAAAATTTATTATTTATAATGTCTGGTTTGAATCGAACAGGAATTCCTTTGCCAGACAAGAATGGATTCGCTAATATTATAGTTTTTTAGACATTATATGAAATTTACATCATGGGAGAAAAAAAAATTGTGCTCGCATTTTGGGAAGTTAAGGGGAGTTATTAAAGGAACCTTAGTTACAAATATTTAATTCCTATTGCCAAATTTTTTGTATTATTATTTTAAACGTTTAATTTTACAAACTAGCATACCGTCTACCTGATGATAAATTGTCACTGCCGTTCACGAACATTTGTAAACAACTTCGAATAAATAGGGTTTCTATGAGAACTAAATCTCAGATGCGTTGCCACTTCCGAGAACTAAGATGGTCATCTCATATGAAGACGAGCCGGCAACCACACCCTTCCCAATATCCAAGAACTGCTACATGTTAAACATAGGTGCGGCGGTGGTACCTCCC
>DWTU01002917.1:0-10920 GCA_018251515.1 Cecropterus confusis
GTTCGATCCCCGGCCAGACAGACATCTGAATGATGAGTTTAGATTTCTGTTCTGGGTCTGGATGTTTGTGTATTCGTTTTTGTGTGTCCATGGCACCCACGACACAGGAGAAAATCCTACTGTAGGGCTATGAGTGTAGAAAGCGTTTAAGCGTTTTAACAAATTGGGGGGTGTACTGGTACCAAATGTATATTATTCAGGTATATCTACTAAAAAGCTATAATCTATTTTAAATGAGGCGCTTTAAGGTACCCAAACGTCTGTTTTGACCTTTGTCTATACCTTTTATTTTTTGTTACTAACTCCTTCCAAGTATACATTAGTTAACAACTGCGTTTTTCAAAACATCAGGTAGAAAGCGGATTCACGCATAAGAATGTTTGTAGGGAATCCCCCAATATAAATATGACAAAAAATATGCAGCTTAATTAATCTTTTAAGATTTATTTATTTCAATACAGATATTTATTGAAATAAATAAATCTTAAAAGATTATATATATGTTTGAAATATGAATTTAGGTTGAAATTAAAGTTTTTTTTTTATTACTTAAGAGCTCTGATTCGTATGAAACTTTACAAACGTATCTGGGTATTAATTATTGTGCTCGAAAAACAACTAAAACATACATTTATTTTGTTGGACATTATTGCAAGATGCTACCTACATACAGGTCTATAATATTCCAGTTCTAATATGTACTCTTTTCGAGTCTTCCTTTTTTACTCTTTTTACACGTGACTAAGGTGTGGCACGTTTTATTTAATCCCGACCTAAATTTAAATTGGATAATAAAGTAATAAAAATATAATAAATATAAAAATATCCCTTAATGATGTTTGATTACACTGGTTATAAGAATACTATCCTAATTTTATATTTTATTCCAGCGTGTCCAGCACAGACGATAGAACCCGGAGCGCCTTGCCTCAGCACCGGAGACGAGGTGCTTGAACGATACGACTTTAGTCCAAGCCGGCTCTGGCCAGACGTCTTCGCACTTCTCATATTATATGTCGTATTCCATTTTCTTGCGTTGATCGCGTTACGATATCGAACGAGACGAAAATAATATTTCCTAATTATCTTATCTTGATTAATTAGTATGGTGTCTAAAGATTGTTGTCGATTTGTGAGTGATATTTAAATATCTATAAATGCTGATTAATAAAATTTATGATTACACGTGTCGTTTTTATTCTAGGTTATCTTTCTGTTCTTAAGCCCCTAACATCGAATGCTGGTAATCAACCTTCTGACCACTTATCTACTACGCTCTGTCTGTTGCTATTATCATCCAGACTTTTGCAGCCACTCATTCAAGGTCATCCGTCCATTCAATTTGTTATTATTATATTTTTAATGACTTGTTGTAAAGGGGTCCGCGGTCTCCTTCCTGTTACTTTAAAATCACGTCCTTTAGTTAGAAAATAGTTTACTGTCGTATAATATTTATGGAAATGTCAATTTTATTACAATTTCCATCGCCTTCCATCGACTGACCCTTTGTCTTTGGTAATTGTGGTTAAACACAGAAGAATATAACATCTTTGATTAAAATCTGATAGTATACATATATATAGGTATTGTGACCTAAGTTGTTCTTGTGACTTTTGGAAAATCAGTTGTTCGTCAGTTAACATTCGTAAAATGGAAATTTATGGAAAAATAGAAACCTATTATCTAAAACTGGACACATGGAATATAATTTTATTTACAATAGAAAATACAGGCAAAAAATAGTGACCTCTAACAAGGTAGTATATAATAAACTTAATGGTTGTGAACGTGTCAGCCTTGTTACTTGTGAGTTCCAGAGTGGTTTGGTAGATGGCGCTACAGTCTGTAGTGTTTTTACCTGGCCGACGACCGGCATGTTCACTGTATAGCGCGGCGCAAGCGTAGTTCAAATCCATCCGCCATATTCGTCGTGTCAGACGGAGTGCAGTGCACGGCTGTGACATGTTTTTTCGTAAACTGCATACAACTTATGATATCGAGTCTTTATTGGTGCTCGTTTTGTTTACATAACATTAAAAATATGCGATTCGATGGAGTCCCGAATGGACACTCGTGTCGCTTGTTGAATAATAAACGTGCAACGAACTGTGCATTCGTGTGTTTATGATAACAGCATTAACATTAATCCTCGGTCGTGTATTGTTTTTAACCGGTGCTGGTGTAAAGGCTCGTCAGTATTATGCGAGATAACATAACCGTGACCTTCGCATTCGTGACCGTGCTCGAGGTGTCTTTTGAGGTTAAAATGCAGCTTGGATTTTGAGCGATTGCGCCGAGCCATCAGGTTAGTGAGACGTCCAGTTATTTCTTTATCTGCGAGGTGCCGACAGTAGATAATAAATGTTTATCTAATGCCCTACATTCGCTTATTTGCGTTAAGTTTGTGTAATTATTCGAATAACATCCGAATCGCGTGACCGGCTCAAGTTAGATTTCCCCGGGCGAAATGTAAAAACTCTTACTAAACATAGAAGTTATGTTAATTTATGATCAACGTAGAATGTTGTTATATCCATAACGGAATGTACGTATTATGTAGAGTATGGAAATGTAAGTTTGAATGCATGTTTCATACATAAAATGAAAGTTCAGTAAAGTTTGAACGTTGCATGGTTGTGTTGGGTTGCGCGGTCGGTTGGCGCTAAGCGCGCGCCTCCGCGCACTGGCGGCGGGAAGCGGGCATGCAACCTCACCGCGGGAAGTAAAAAGGGACCAACTAAAACAAGCTTCCAGAGGACGCGCCTCCGCTTATCCAAATACTTTTTGTACGGGCTGCCACTACGTGCGCGGGAACGAGTTACCGTTGCAACCATCAAAATCACCATCAGGCGGTCACAAGCAAATTGATTAATAAGTAACTTAATAGTAATTACTTCAGCCATATGTGACTACCTGTCGACTTCGACTGGAATAAGAAATGGGAATTAATATAGTCGATTTGATACTAAAAACAACATAAGAATTTGTTAGCTGACTTTTATTACATGCTAAAAGAATCATGTTACACCCGTCAAAAACTCATGTTGAAGACAAATTCGTGTGACATTTAGGGTTGTCAACCATACTTTAAGCTATAACTAAATTATATAAATTTAGTATATACTTTTGCTTACCCATAAAATATGCAGAAATATGTAATTTTTGATCTGTAATGTTAAACTCTAAGCGCCCCCGATAAATATTTTTTAGAGAAGATAACTGTTACCAAATGGCTATGTTTATACTTCATAATGTAAGTGTTGGCTTACGAAATGTAAAAAAAATGAGGTTTTTAGAAGTAAAGAAATGTTTATGCTCAAACCACTCCGTAATACGCATTAAAGAAAATAAAACAAAACCTTTTCTTCCAATTACTTTTTTTTTGATTTTCCATCTATTAAAAATAAGTTTGCAACCCTAGTTACACGTATCAGTAAAATAAGTAGACAATTAAGTAGGTCATTTAAATAAAGTCAATTTGGAGTTATTCTACTTATGTTACGTGCAAGTACATTATAAGCCCTCAGTTCATTGTAGGGTTTTAGTTGTATTATTATTTAATTTAATAGGGCTTTTTGACAAGCCTGATAACTTCGTGGGTGGAGGAATCTCGAATAATCTGTCTACCATTACTCAATATCTACGACCATAAACGTTCCTTCCATTTATCTATTGTTAAAATGTGTGCCTGGTTTCCTTATCCAGAAATGTATTATAATGTTTTGGTTAAGTGTCTTTTAAACTTATAAGACACGTTTTTATCAATTTTAAAAGTTCATTCGTAATAAATCTCCAATGCACTCTGCAACAGCACACAGTTATTCAGTTATTTTACGCAACTATTTTACTCCGTAGGTATCTTGAGTTACGAAGAAATCTGAGCAATTAATAAATTCTTGTTGTCAGCCGACTTGAACATTTTTAGTTTAATTTAAGAACGCTGAATGTAAGTGGATACCGTGCAGACATTGCTTGCAACGACATTTTATTTGCAACCATTACAATTTAGCAGTCGAAGTGTCGTTGAGGTAATGGTAGTGTGCATTGAAACTTAAGTAGGGACAATTTGCGATTGCAACAGAGGGAACACTTTCTTGAAACTTAAATAGTCGCACAGCGTACTCCATTGTGCATACAATTGTCACTTTTTCTCTTATCTCGACGCCGTTACGACTCACTTCAAAGAACTTAAAAAATACCGCGTACGATACTACGGCTTCGTTTATTATGCAACAAGAACTTATTTTTCTTATCCGTGTATGTCTGTATTAAAATATATAAATTAAAGAGGTCGTCAGTCTTTGTATGGAAGCGGACTAATTTTGGAACCAGGTAAATCGGTTCCAAAAGGTGGGTTTTTATACAAAAAAGGAAGCTCTTACTTCGCTAAAATCCCGGATCGGGAGTTGACTTTATTACTTATTAACACTTACTTATTTTTATCCATGATATATAACACTTAAGGACAGGCTAAAGATTATTCGTAGAATTCAGTTTTATAAGACCTTTTAATATGAAAAGGAAAGCACCTGGTTTTACTTTTGCCTTGTGTACGTGTTATTCATGTTATCATTACATTGACTGTTAATGCCGTCCAAATGTGTATCGAAATGTAAACATTGTTATGATCAATGTTGGACGCATCATCAATAAGCATTGCAGTTGCGTACAGTGGCTTTATTTCGGGCCACGAGTTTAGACTCGTGCGTAAAACGGCATCCGACAATAGAATTAACGTTCCGCCGTCAAACATCCTGCCCGCAGTTATGTTTGTATAAATAAACAAACCAACGTTTACCTGCACATGTATCAATGTTTACGAATACAATTAAAATGGTAACTCCGTATTCACATGTAAATTGTGGTCCTTGTTCTAGTTTCGCGGTCTATTAACTGCAGCTCTGTATCAACGTTACGTTACGGTTACGGTATTTGTAAAATTGTAGATAATCTACTAACCGCATCATCTCATGCTGTATGTCTTAAATGTACAGTGTTATTTCATATATTTTTTTGTAAATAAAAAAAAAACAAGATCTCTTTCGTTATATTCAAATGCTTCGTTATATAATTTTTTTTTTGTAAATAAAAAAAATGATGATTTTGTTATATCCAAGTGCGGTTAATGTTTGTCGCGCTTACACGCAATATTTACCACATTTTCATACCTTTATCTATTTACTTTTAGTCTACTTCTAAATTATTAGGAATTATTTTATGGTAATTAAGAATGGGTTTTCATATGGTAATAATTGTACCTTTATTTAAGGTATAAATTGTAAAAAAATAAAAAAGTAGGCGTTAAAACATAGTTCAAAATGGTAGTGACCCGTTTGAGAAGTTGAGTGCAACGCTTATGTATATTCAATTAATACATATTTTGGTTGACAAAGATACAAAAGAAACATGCCTTTATTTTCTATAATGCTTACAAGAGGAACATATATTTTCCTAAGACTTGATAGCGTACATATACATAGTTTCTTTAAAAGGAAAGAAATTAACCAAATACTAATTTTACCTGTCGGTTCAAAGCTATATTCGTTGAGTTAAAGTGCATTTTAGTTAACGCATGGTTGCACACACTATCAGTATTATCAGATTTCGAAGTATTGAACAGCGCTATCGTGAAGATAAACCACTCCAGTCTAGCATGTGGGTATTGGAAACTTTTGTTACAAAAACATTATCTTAATCGCCGCCTAGCAACAGTCTGAAATGATAAAAGCAACTTACCAATAAATCTTAGGAACTTCTATTTTTTTATATTAATTACATAAATATATTTGTGGAGGTAGGAAGTCCGCTACTTAAATCTTTTTGTAAAATATTTTTGTCTAATAAAAATTTGTGCACGAAAAAAGGCAATGTGCCTTCAAGACTGGCAATCCCCGAACATAAGAGCCTCTTGTTCCTATGCATTTACTGAAAGAAAGAAAAAGAGGTCGCATACAAATACGCATTTTATTAAAGACGTTGGAATGCAATCTTTTAGGTATTCATACATTGAATAGTGGCTCTTGCCGCATATAAACACGATTATTCAAAGCCTACGTAGAAAGCATTCTGAGACCGTTAATGCTTTTCAGTTTGCTCTTATTATTGTGAAATGTGCCGGTGAAGTGGAACTTGAGTAGCAGTAACGAAATTATGTTAGTTTCTCGATGGTATTACTCTGCAGTACTTAATCTATGCTTTGACTTGTTTCAAGTATAGAATAAATCAACAAAATGATAACCATAACTAATGTAACCAATTGTAATTGATGAGACAAATACACTGCAGAAGCGTTGCTTTATTCGCAGATTAAGTACGAATAAGTTCGTATAAATCAGCTTTGTTTAACTGTCGTACTAAGTACTTATAGTATATTTATGATGATACTAACTGCTAACATAATTATATTATCTAAATAGTTATAAGGTTAAGGAAAGATTTGAACTGATACAAAGCAGTCAATACAACCGAGTCGATCGCGACTGTAGGCTATACATACTGTTAACTATTCCTGATTTAAGGTAGATCCGTAATTAATTAGGAAAAGTGAAGATACATCAATGAGACGAACTTAAGATTATGCATTGTCATCGACTTATAGCATGACTCCCGACCTGCTGTCGTTCAATTACATTTTTTTATTGGCAACCGTTAATTTCTTTGTCAGGTATATAGGCCCATCTTATCATACAATCATCATCATAAATCTAGGTGGATTAACTTCAAATCTTAGTAAACATTGTCAAGTTTATTAAGTAGATTTCGATTAATCACGACATCATGTCTAGCGTGGCTGACAAAGGTCGCCAGTTCGCTTACTGTTTTAGATAGCACGGACTCGCGTGTCTCTCTCGAGGTGAACTACTCCCTGATACCTATTTAAGACTAGAATGTGTACAATTTCTAAGAGAACAAACAGTTGCCTTATTCAAATGATAGATACCTTATGCATAGCTACGTATAGTTATTTTCCGTTGTCATTGAAGTTCGATTTCAATGTCTTTCAACTATTGTTAGGTTGGACACTGCAACGTCAGGATTGGAAACAAATTAAAGTTGTGTCAATATCATGAAATTTAATTTTTATTTAAGTGCTTTCTTAAAGTTGCTTAAAGATGTAACTGCAACTTAGGTCGATAAGCATCGCTCGTTTAATATGTCTGAAGAACCCAAAGGATTCTTGTAGGATAAGGATAAGTCTTACATATTGCTAAGATATTTAAATGATTCCAATCCTGTCGCAATTATAATATTTAACCAGTTACTAATTAGATATGGCTGCCCAAAGAGGCATGAATTCCCTGTCACCGGTCGCGACAAGTAAGGATGCGGTTCATTAGTCGCTTGCTAGGTTTCCGTTTTAACCAGTTTATTAAGTAGGATGAGAGTCTAATGCTTGTGTACCCTGGACGAAAGTAATGGCGCAATCTAATGCCTATAATAATATTTTGATAGCAGTTAATTTGTTCGTGTTCTTTGCTATTTCAAAGTGTTCCGAAGTCTATCGTAGCGTTACAATACTTGAACGCGAGATTGACTTTAATATCGGTAAAAATTTAATTTTGAAAGCGTACGTAAATGTTGGATATAACAAAAGAGGAAGCATAGACGAAAGTGCGTTCTTACTTTTAAAAAGATAAACGGTTATTAGCATGTTCTTAACAAAGCTTTTGAGGCACTCCCATCTTAGAGGCACTCGCGTAAAACAATCAATCACGGCCGTTACACAATAGTTTATATACGTCTCAAAAAGAATTAAACACTTAAGTATCCAACATCCCATGACTCACACGTAAACGTTCTTCAGGAAGCAAACGTGTATGTAGAAAATAGTAGACGCTGTTAGTTGTCGCATTGAAACGTCTGTTTTTGTTCGACATAAGCTTCAATTTAGCCCTAATGTATGGTTATGACCGGCAGGTAACGTAGATGTCTTACTACAAGATCACATTCAACGTTGAATACGATCCTTACGTAGCTTTCAAGGATAAATATTGGTTTTCCTGTTTCTAGCAATCGTACGACGGCATGAGTTATTTTCTGATCACAAACAGCCAATTAGATAAAAGAAATGTTATTTACTAGCCGCACGCGGTTAGATTGTAAGTATCGCAATTCTAAATCAGGTTGTAACTTGAGACCGATGAACTTCGTAATTAGCGGGTTACGTTCCGAGAAGGTGAAAGGAAAGCCTCGCGTGATCCTCTTTTGGCAACCTTTGGTATAATAACGTGAATAATTTTCGCTTATGGCCTCATGCAGTTCGTATTTCGTTCGTAGCCAATTATCATCGCATCGGTGTTATTATCAGATAAGTGAAAGTATATAATTATAGGATGATAATGTCGGGAATGGACGTCGATGTTTAATTCGAACGGGGATTTTAATTTTGTTTAAACAACGAAAGGCTTCCGTTGTTGCGGTATACCCTCTTCCTTGTTGGTTTTGATGGCGAGGAAAAACTTGTGAGAACAAACGGAGTGTCGAAGTATTTACTACCAGATTTGGCGTGACGCGAAGAAATGTGGAACTGGTTTGATGGCCGCCGAGTCGCCGCGGAGTCTCACGTACCTGAACAAAAAGCGGGGAACAGGGTGGACTCGTTTTGGACAATACCCCGGCTGTCACTCGAATGCCGATGCGTTTACCATCTCATAACCTTCCGATGAAAGCGCATTCCTCGTGCACTGTAGCAAATGTAATGCCTATTTAGTTACGTTTCTTACCTTTGAATCAATGCGAAATGTGCTGTAAATACACCACAAACTACTTAAGTTAATAAACTTTTTATTTGATATTAATGTAGGCAAACAACCTTAATTTGCTAATCGCCTCATTTGTTAAATAATTTTTACTTTTTGGAATATTGTAAAAATAAATCATAATTTATGTACTCATTTTTTTTTTCAATCCTTTGGGACATTATACATACATGTATATCATTCGGGTTTTATTATTTATATGTATCGAGTTTTTAATCAATTCTACGACAGCTTTTATTTATTTTTATCCGTCTGCGTTATTTGCTATTATGTCAGGATTAGCTGTAAGAACTTGACCTTAAACTGTTTAAAAAAACAAGATGTAAAACTAATTAAATATTCATTTGGTCAAAAAATATCATACACGTCGATGTATATTCACATGCATACCTATACGTTGCATTTCAAATAAGTCAGGTTCCGTCCAAAAGTGGTGCCGTAAAAATCGATTTGTTATGCAAAATATTTTCTTGTATCTCGTATGTAGGCGGGCGACGGTCAGTGGAAGGTATATGAATACCTATAGCTACCAAAAGAGGAGTCGATTACGTTTTATGGTTTAGAACAATGCCTTATTGATAAATTTATCTACGGGTAGGCGTAATATGATAGTATGAGGTAAAATAAATCTATGTTGTAGTTATCAATACACATTTCCACCTACGAGATGGAGATATAAGATATTTTGTGGATTTAGCAACAGATTCCATACGTGTTTTTTTTTATGTGAACGTAGGTGCTCAAAAGCGCGACTTTAATGCCAATAGAAACCCATTACATATTATTATATTGCTGATTTGCATGTCAGCCCCAAAATTTTTAATTTTACAATTATAAGTTAAAGAAACAGTGTTGTTCAAAAAAGGCCTAGAATTGAAAACTGGGTGCTCTAACTACACCGTAGTTAAACAACTTTGAATATATTTTTACTATATTTACTTCATTCATTAAAAAGATACAAGCAAAAAGCATTGTTTTGTAATTTCTTCTCGGTTCTCCTGTAAAATTTTGGGTTTTTGAGTTGTGTTATTCAATCCAAGCAGCGATATTTATTCTCTGATTTCCATCGCTCAGCGTGGCCATAAAAATATGGCCTTAGCTGAACTATTCCAGTGAAATACTAAGACGAAATGGGCGTGAGCTTAAATTTTAGCACTAGGTCCGTATGCGGCGCAGGTCACCGACCCTTAATTACCCCGCTGTGCACCGCTACGGTGCAATGCTCCAGTAAAATTCAGCATAACAAGCCTTTATTAGACCCTGCCCGAGTCGGTTTCCTTACTTCAGATGAGTTAATACGAACTCGGAATGACCCGAAGTACACTGTCGCCGTGACAATTTAGTGTCATTCTTGGATGTGTTCTGCGAAAAGTATTTACTATACGTACATATATAGTATTAAATATTTAGTAAATTATGGAATGATACTGGATTTTTGTTTCTAACTAAAGCTTTAGGGTTCAGTAATAAGAACAGGGAATAGGGTTTCGAAATATGGAACATATAAAATGTGCGTTTTAAGTCACTGATCACTTTATTAGATCGTGTAACTCGTAGTAACGTAAAAAGCTTAATTACAACTTTGAGCTGCCAGCGAGTCAAAAGCCGTTTGCAACGGTACACCGTGTGTTACAGTCAGGGTTGCCAGAATTTTTTGTCCCGTAAAGGACAAATGGTTTAATGGATGAACAATTATGAGATTTCAGCTTTTTATGCGGGACTAATGAGTAACAAAATTATATACTGAGATTTTTTGAGTATTTTACCAGGAATTGGTAATTTTTAACAAATTTTTGTTCGATTTAACAAAGGTACTTGAAAATATCGATGCAATTAAAGTTATATGTAATTAAAATAGTCATAAATTTTATTAAATTATGAGGTGAGGCAACTGTTGCGTAGGTACTTATCAACTGTAGAACAGTCGGCTTTGCATAACATAGCAAAGTGGAATGTACTGGTAAATACGTGACAGTGTCAGTCCCGTGGGACATTTAAAATTAACTGTGTCGTGGGTGCCATGGACACACAAACACATACAATACACAAACACCCAGACCCAGAACAGAAATCTGTGCTCATCATTCAGATGTTCGCCTGGCCGGGAATCGAACCCGGGACCCACTGCGTGTCAGACCGGTATGGTGACCGCTCCACCACG
>DWTU01002918.1:0-10920 GCA_018251515.1 Cecropterus confusis
AAATAAATGTCAGCATTATTTATTACGGTTATAAATTACATAGGATACGGTGCTCGTTAATAATTATAATTTAGAGTTTTATATTATAAATGTCATTCCAGTGTATGTGATGATGATGATTTGATTCGATTCGATGGGATTTCATAGACAAACGGACAGACATCAATTATAAACGATACAAAATAGACCATTACTTATTATAAATTCTGTTAGCTAGTTTTTTGGACAATTCAGTGTACAGACTCACGGAATGTCCAATTATATAATATGTTTGGATCACAACTCATTGAAAATCTATATTATTTAAATAAAAATGTACAGAGTTCATCGTCAGCTTTATAATTACACTTATAACAGAATGTGTTAATAGTACTGAAGATAACTGGAAACACAGTCATCCATACTGAATCTTCAAGACTAAAGGATTATCATATTGATATTGCAACAAATATTCGTACAGTCCTTACGGAGACAGAGTAGTCGGCAGTTTGCGAAGAAAAATAAGTAAAAATACTACATTGTCTGCAGGAAAATGAATGTACTGTCGAAAATTGTGATCCCAAAAACGAATGTGACTTCAATGTACATAATAAGCGAGATGGAAGAATTTGCTAGAGAGGAATTCTTTAGACTAAAGAAGATACTGGAGATAAAACGGAAAATGTACGGTGGAGTAGAAGAGAAAAAGAAGGAGCCAGTCATGTGTACGGTATGTGAACCAAGCACAGAGAGGACAGTTATTGGTAGGTGCATCAATTGTGATGCTTTAATGCTTCCTGTAGGAGGAAAAACGAAGGAAGACGAGAAACTCGAGGAATTTAAAACTCATTTGAGTGAAATTTTAAATGTCACAAGGGATTTGGACGAAAGAAGCGCCATAGCGGTTAGCGTTGACAATTTCATCAAAACAGTGGAGCAGTTGAAAGAAAAGTTGGAGCAAAAATCCAAAATTGAAGAAGAGGAGCCTTACGACCAAGCTTTGGATAAATTGTGCGAAGATTGTAAGAAGAAATATTTAGAAGAAAAAGCCGCTGCTGTTGAAGAAGTTGAACTGGTAATAGAGACTGAGTCAGAGCCTAAAACTAAGCCAGAACCACCGCCTATACCAGAACCTAAACCTAAGCCAGAACCTCCCTCTACACCAGAACCGAAGCCAGCCATTAAACCTGCAACGCCTCAACCTTCATCATATGAACCAGAATCCAACATAGAACTGGGGATATTCGAAACCGAGGTTAAGGAAATCACTAAGGTTATAAGAGTGAAAAGAGAAGACGGATCGATCAGAGAAGAAAAGAAGGTCATTCAAGTAAAGAAGGAAGTACGGACTCCATTTACGAAAGCAATCCCACCACCGAACGCCTTAAACCAGGAAAGGGCTGGAAGAATTACTTATCAACCTTCGGGAGCATCAGCAACTTCATCTAAATCAAATCCCTACTCCGGTTCAAGGACCGTTGGAGTTGTTAATACTAAAAGCTTGGACTATTTCCATTTTATTCCACTTCAAAGGAAAGTAAATTCAGAAATTCTAAATCAATCATCACCCATGTCCAATCCAGTTGTACGGTACTGCGTTTCGTCTATAACTTTGCTTTCAATTGACTTTGGAGAGTACAGTCCTATTACGATAAACAGTTGTATAGAATGTGATGGATACTTTAATAAATAGTTTAACAAAAAAACGAATTGTTACTATAACTTTTTCTTCTGCTCAGATAATAAATACCATAAGTAATTACTCACTTTAGTTTTTGATTTCCCAAATTTATTGTAAAAACAATTAATGCCTACTGTATGAGTTCCGCTGTTTTACTTATTAATTATTTAATTATCATGAATATTAACAATAAAACCAACATTAAGAAGTTCTTAATGAAGAAGATTGGGTTCACGGCAGCTTTAGAAACGAGAAATAAATAGTTTTTGAAATGAGGAATTCTATTTGTCTACAGGCGAATGAATGTAATGAAAAAAATCGTCATACCAAAACTAAATGTTACCGCTGAATATATTTTATCTGAATTAGAAGAATTGGCGAGAGAAGAATTCCACAGACTTAAAAAAGTGAAGGAGAAAAAAAGAAAGGATAGTAAGAAAAAACATGAGCACAAAGAAGGACATTTATGTCCAATTTGTGATAAACGAACGGACGAAATGGCAAAGGTTGTGATCGATGCCGAGCCAGATTACTTTTTGGACGCTAAACCAATTATTGAACCAAAGAAATCAATACCAAAGCCTATTGAACAAAGACCACCAGAACTGGTACCACTTACAGATTCTTATAGGATTATTTTAACCCCTGCTTCATCTACTTGTCCTGCTCCATCTATTTGTCCTGCGCTATCTGTCTGTCCTTCTGCATCTATATGTCCTGCTCCATCTATTTGTCCTGTAGCACCTACTGGTGTCTCTAGTATAACAGAAATAGAAAACAGATTAAACTATATCAAAAGACAAATAACAAATATTATTATTACCAGTAAAGACTTCATAGAAATGGGTATCAATAGTTTTGACGCAAATGAGTTTTTAAGGGTTTGTGAGGAGGCGAAAGTTAGGATAGAACGTTTCTTCGAGACAGAAACTCCAAGTATACTAAATGATGATAAACTTAATTTGAACAAGTGTTGTTTGCAAGATGAAGTAGATGTTACTAAAGACATTCAATCAAAAGATGATAAATCACAACAAACAGTTCAAGTAGAAGAATTGAAAACCCATATTGATGACGTGATGCAAATGGCACAAGATTACGAAACTGAAGGGCTCCTTACGCCTGGTGTGGAAGACTTTATTAGGTCTTGTTCCATTATTAAAGCAAAAATAGAAGGTAAGCCAATACCAAGCACTCGCAAGGATGTAGACGAAGAAAAATTGGATCACTTGAAGGAGCATGTAAATGAATTGGAAGAATTAACAGTGAAAATGCAAGAAAAGAAAATTACATCAGCAAGCGTTGCGAAATTTGTGTCTTCATGTAAGGAATTCAAAAGAAAAATAGAGGAGGACAGAGAAAAATTACAAGAAAAAAAAGCGCTTCGAGAGCTATCACAGCACATTGACAGAGCAGTAGGAATTGGTGAAGATGCACAAAAAGAAGGTCTCTTAGGAAAGAGTGTTGAAGATTTTATTAAGTCAATTGGTGACGTAAAAAAGAGTATGAGTCAAGATAAATATGCGGACGTTGTTAGTGGTACGCCAGAACCCAATGTCTTAGATGCACTTAAATCACAAATCGACTCTATTATAAAGTCCGTTGCTAGGCTTAGAACGGGAAACATTTTATCGGAGAGTGTAGACAAATTCTTAGATTCATGTGAAGACGCAAAAGCGAGAATAGATCTATATCAAAAGTATCCTCCTGCTGCCTTAGAAAAGAGAGTTGTTTATCCTACTTGCAGTGATCGTTGTGTTTGTGACGGACAAAATGCTCCTGAAGAAATATGTGACAGATGTCAAAACATGGTAGACCCACTGCCGTATATAGAAGAACTACCGCCTCCGTGTGCCACCTGCGACGAGAATCCCATGAAAAAAACGCCATCTACCGAATCGATATGTATAACTTGCTCTCAACCCATAGAAGAAGACATATTACTACCGGAACCGACTCCAAATGTTACTCCACAAGCATCAAACATTTGTGAAGTATGTGAAGGACAAATGATAAAAACGGAATCAGTTGAAGAAGAGAAAATTGAACCAGCTGAAGATAAATCACTGGGTTACTTCGAGAAGAAAGTTCGTACGGTAACTAAAGTGAAGAGAATACAAAACCCGGACGGTACGATACGAGAAGAGAAAGAGACAATAACAGTGAGGACAGAGAAGCATGATCCCACCGAAACGTCATTACTAGATGACGATGAGAACGAAGAATATGACGTATCATACGAGTCATTATTAAATGATGATGACGAAAAGCATATAGCTGTTTGCTCGACGCCAAATCAAAATCGACGTGGTTTCTTGTTCCTGAATAATAAGGCTAGATCTGAAATAATATTTAGAGTATCACAAAAACCAGCGCCGCTCGTGAATCATTGTGTTTCTTATGATATGTTGTTAGATTTCAAAGGCAGTAACTCGACTGCAAACGAATCTATTTCTGTAGAATTGAACGTTTGTTCTTTGTACTGTAATAGTAATATGGTACAACATAGCCCATTGTCTAGTGATTGATGTTAAAATTATTATTCATTAGATATTTTTTTATCACTTCGAAAGATTTACTGAAGACATTAGTTTCAATTATTAATGCTATAAAGCTTGTATTGATTTCTATTTTTATTTAAGCGTTAATTACGAATTCATGAGACCTATCCATCTTTTTATGATATTTATGTTAATATGTTGATAAAGATAATAATTATGATAGTATAAAAAAAACATTGTTGAATGAAAACAAAAATAATAATGCTTAAAATATGTCTCGGATAATAAAACAAGATAATAATTATTTCAACTGCTGACGGAAGGGTGAATATTGGCAGCTTGAAACCAATGAGATGGCCAAATTTAGATTGTGGTTTGTACACAGGAAATGGAATGTCTTGTCCAAACTGGTCGTGCCGAGAGTACAGCTGAGTATGAGATACATTACATCTGAATTGGAAGAGATAGAAAGAGAAGACAACTTCCGTTTGAAAAGGTTCAAAGAGTTGAAGTATAAGAACAAGAAAGATGATAATGCGAACAAATGTTATTGCAAAAAACAGCCTGGGAAAGGCGACGACTTTGTATGCGTTGTCTGTAAGCAAAACGAAGAAAGAAACCAAAAGAAAAGTCCGTGTGAAGCCATAATTGGCATTGAAGTTATTGGAGATAAAGCCTCTTCAGTCAGCGCGGTTAACCAAAAATGTGTGGACGATCTCAATGCCCAGTTAGAGAAGGTTATAAGTTTAACTAGCCAAAGCAAGTATGATGGCTTAGTGTCTCAGGATGTGGACAAAGTTATACACGCATGTCAAGAAGTTAGACGTGAAGAAACTGATCAAAAACAAACTACTGCTAATGAGCAAGCATCCCAAAGTTGTTGCAGTTCTTTTAAAGATGAAGTAAAAATGACAGTATCACAAGAAGCATTTCATAAGACGTCTAAAGAGCCAGAAGAGAAACAAGATGATAAAGAAGATGATTTATTAGGCTATTTTGAAACTAAATTTAAAGAAACAATAAAAGTTATGAAGTTTAAGAATGAAGACGGCACAATTAGCGAAGAGAGACAAGTAGTTACAATTAAAACAGAGAAAAAACATCCGCATAAGCCTAACGAATTTGGAATGAGTCCTTGTTGTAAAGTAAGACTAATAGCTTCTATCACGAGTCAAGAAAGCGGATCTGATAGTCGTGATGGAAGGTCAAAACATCCAACAAAAACGAAATCCGAAGAGATTCCATGTTGTATGAATAAAGAACAAACAAAAGTGAGGTCATGTATTTCTGATTATGGTTCCAGAGAAAATAGGAAGGAAGGATCAAATAAACCTATAAAAGTTAAATCAAAAATATCTTCATTACTTAAATGTTGCAAACTTCGTGATACCGCAACAGACCCTGAACCACCATCTGAGTCACCTGAACCACCTGTGTGTTGCCCTAAAAAAAGCCCATCTGAAAGTTTAAGCAACAAATCGATTGTTTCTATAAAAATCTGTAAAAATCCTAGCAAAAGTATAAAAAAGGAACCCGGAAAGAAAGACGTTGCATGCGAACATAAAACAGAAGTTAAAACAGTATGCTGTGATGCTATGTGGAAAGATGTTGCAACTTCCACTACAGGTTTAGCAGAGAGTTCAGAAGAAGTAGAAGAACTGTCTATATTTGTAAAAGGACCCGATGAAGCTGAACCAGCTATTGAGGTAGATAAAGAATTAATGGGAAAGAAATCGGCAAATATTAGCATAAAAATAAGCTATGATACTAAAAGTGATGAGGTGGAAAAAAAGAAATCATCACACATATGCAGTATATGTAGTCAATGTAGTCAATCTATGAAAGATACTTTAACAACTACAAGTAAAACTATATTGGAAGAAAAGAGTGCAAAAGATAAACCAAGTTCAATAAAACACCCCTCTTGTCTTTCCTCACCACCTGAAATGAAGAAATCTAGTTCTAAGATTGATAAAAGACCAAAACCTTGTTCCAAAGACACAAAACCTGATGAAAGGCCAAAAACATGTTGCAAAATAAGGATTATTTCAAACCAAGTTGGAAGTAAAGAGACAAACGTACAAGAGTACGTATTTTTCGGAAATATACTTGATGCGATTAAAAAAATCCTAGCGCCTAATAAATCTGACGAGTGTTTTATCAAAACGCAGGACTCAAAAGAAACCAACGCATGCCCTTTATGCAATAAATCGTCATTAATGCCTTCATTATGTAAGTCTAGTGAGAGTAGCAAAGTTCCACCTAAAAGTGTAGAGAAGAGTCAATCTTGTCCACAATGCAGTAAGAAAAGTGTTGAGAAATCCATATCTTGGTCTCATCCACAGTCAAAAAGCGTTGATGCTGCAAGGAGAAGTCCAAAACCATGCAGTTGTACACCTCGTGCCGATATTATTCCAATGTGCTCGGTATGCGGAAGTGAATTATCGAAAGAGTCTAATACAGCATCCGATAAAGTTGAAGATGATGAGTGTCTTTCTTGTGAGATCGAAAGTCACCCACTATCAACAACTGCGTCTTTTGTAACTGAGTTTGATGATGAAGCATCTGTTTGCCTTTCTAAGCAGCCACCGATTAAACCTTCAGAATCAAAGTGCAAAACATGTCATCGTGATAAAGCCCAACGTGATACATTAAAGAATGAAGCTAAGCCTGAGTGTAAAATATGTTATTCAGAAGAAGATCCGTGTTGCCATAGAAAAGACCAAAGGCACGAACAGCCTAAGACGACTAAAGCAGAATCTAAATGTGATGTATGTGTGTTATACAAATAATAAAAAGTTGGAAACAGAACCTTCAAAACCAAAGAACAAAACATGTTCAGGTGACAATCAAAATACAACTAAATCAACTCAAACTGGAATACAAGATACTAAGAAACCAGAAACAAGCTCAGCATGTAATTTATGTCCATTATGCTCGAAGGAGGATCAAAAATCAATAGAACAGAACAAGAAATCCAAGTCCGTCCCATATAATAAGTCGTCAAATTTATGCTGTGATACATCTCGTGGGAACAAAGATGATATAGGCTGTAAGAATTGTAATGGAGTTACGATGAAGGATGCGTCAACTTCAACCAGAAGGTCAGACAGATATGACGTGAGACCGCTGAATTTGATGAAACCGGTCAAGAAAATGACCTGCACCTGCCATTCTGACTCTTATATGATTAAGAGGTCACCTCAGCCACCCAAAAGATGCTCGTCTTGTCACGCTAATTATTATAAATGCTGATATTTATATACATGCTGATTATTATAAATAGTCAAAAAAATGCTTGATTAATTTAGTGCTTGATTAACTTTTTATAAATAAATTGTTAACAAAAGAAATATTGAAAAATGGTTAAAAGGGAAGTGAAGATTGATGTAAAAATTAAAAACAAGCTATATTAAATTTTAAAATTACTTGAAACTAATCAGAGATTATCGTGGTTAACTTACGTGTATTTAATGAGTGTTATATGTATCTGGTTTTATATTTTTACCCACTCATTTAGCCGTCAAATTGGTGTCTGAAATAAAATTCAATGCCTAAACACCCATAAACAGTGTGTTTTTATTTATTATGCAGTATTTTAACGCCCCGGTTTCGCCCGTAAGTAATGTAATATATCTTTAATATGCAATAACCTTTTATAGACTTTAACTTTGATAGATGGATTTAAGGAAATAATGATGATTTGCAGATTAGTTACAGTAATTGTTTCAAAAGGCGGTACCCATTTCCTCCATTTCGACGTTATTTAAGTGTGTGCTTACCTTGTGTGTTCTGAATTAAGAGTAGTTGACTACGGTACAGAAACATTCGAAGCCTTATTTTATTTAACTCTTCTTTGGGGAACCTACCATGATTAATAAGTATAATACAATTCAGTGTACTATTCAATACTAGATTATATTTCAGTAAAGTTCACATAATTTTAACTGACTTTAAAAAGAAGGAGGTTCTCAATTCGGTTGGTATTTTTATTTATCTATGAACAACGATTACTCGGCCAACTGTGGACGGATCTCATTTTTTATTTGGGATACTTGCAGTTTGGTCCCAATGTCACTAAGTTAGGATCTTATAATAAGATCCCGGGGATACCGAGGAAAAACTTTCCAGTTTTATAGGCATTTATTTTAGCTACACCTAAAATAACAACTGCCACAGTGCTGTAGCAGTTGTTATTTTATTTGTAGGTAATTGTAAAATTGCTGACAAGTAATTTACATTGAACGTTGCATCAAACTTCCATCAAAATCAGTTTGGCCGTTTTAAAATATACACGTATTAAAACAGACAACGCAGAATTAAAAATAGATTTTTAGTGTGACGTAAATAAGATGGTTCTATCATTAATTTAAAACCCAAAATACGGAAAAAACAATGTATGGATACAACTAAAAGATATGGAAATAACAAACAAATATATAACAACCAGGATAATGTAAATATGGAGGAAGTAAACAATTTAAATAAAGAAATATATTGAAGGTAAAGTAGTTTTCATTCTTTTTGTGTTGCTAAAGTTTAGTAGAAATGAAATAAGATGTCCGAATATGGGCTGCAGTGATTATTTAATCGATTTTTGAGAAACATAAGTCTTAACACCTTTATGCTCAGAAATACATTCACTCAGGAATAAATTCACTTCTGCTGTGATTTAGACACACTCTACTTATTTATTTTTTAAACAATATGTTAATCAGTCTTGAATTTTGTTTTAAATGATTCATTTAATTTAATATAGGAACCAAAAAAAAAAAATCTTAATGTCGTATAAAACAATGACTTTGTATTCCACTTGAATCTAATGATTTCTTTTGATTTACATCTCAATTACTCGAATAATTGGCTACAATTGTTTTCGTCTATACACTCCTTTTGTCCGACTCGAATTTGTCATAGATTAAGAATTTGCAGTAATTCGGTCACAGTTTGTTTAGTACCTACAAGGCGTTATGATCAGTGATGCGTATTATCTGGTCAACTATAGAAATAAATAACTTTAAGTTAGTAAAATTTTGGAAAGTGATGAATCAGTTAAAATAAACTTTCACGCAAATAAGAACTGCAGGAGGTGAACAGTTTAAATAAGTGTAACAATGTTACCAACAGTTATCTGTGAACAATCCGAAATAGGATTAGAGTTCTAGCTTAGATCGGATACCGACGTATTTGTACTTCTCAGATTTAGCTGAGATTGCCGGATCTTCTTAGTTGAGGTTGTTTTCCGACCAGAGGTAGAGCGAATAAAAATATTGTAATTTGTTTGTAAGCCAATAAAAATAAAGACATTTCATTTCAGAAGTTCAAAAAATATTTTTTCAAATGTAGAACGAGCGTAATGCTTAGTTCGTGGTCTTGTCCCAATTGAGCTTCAGATTCGTCAAAACCCGATGAAATTATAAAGGCCAATAGGGCCAATAGCGCACATTTTGACACGAAAAAATAGCTATCTTAATGACAACTATAGATCGCCGGCCTAATTTTATAGACGGGTTAGTTGACTGAATGATTATAAACGCTTTGATGTTAATAGATATTTTTATACGAAACCTTATTAGAACATAAAAAGCTAACGCATATTTTGTCGGGTTGAGAAGAAGTCAATTGAGACAATGTTTGAAAATAGTTCAGAATATTGGCAATTTAAAAACGTTTAGATAATAAAATTCGTGGCGTAAACCTTGTAAATTGGAAAGCACTCAGAATTTTAAATATTTTGGCAAATTGTCGATAGTTAAAGGTATTTTTACGTGTGTTCGTTAGGAACTAGGAACGTAATATCAAATATCTCATTTTAATTTTGTGGTATCGGTCTTGAATAACACTCTTCCCAGGGAAATTTTAGGAAGCGACTCACTAATGGAATCCAGGAAATGAGCAGCAGCGTCTTTCCCATGTAATTCTGTAATATTATAGATGCAAACAAGCACGCATTCATCTGTAGGCAAGTTTATATGACCTATCTATATAAAATAGTCGTTGTCATCAAATTGCCTCATGTTAAGCGGTGGTACCTATAGTCGCACCATACACGTTCTACCTTCCAAATAATAATAAGGACCACAAATGTACCTATATACCAAATGTACCTATATAATATACCAGTATACGTAAGCTTGTCATTACGTATTATATGATCTTTGACGTCTGTTAAAGATTGATCTATGTGAGAATGACGTCGGGCTCGCACCGCGGGTCGCCGTCTAGACGCTCGCGATGGAAATACGTGCGTCGCGGCGCGTGCTTGCGATTGTTCGCATTCGATCCCGGACAATTAGCGGCCGCGGGACGCTCGCGTTTTGATCGCTTTGGTGACCGGTTCACGTGTTGCTGGTCAGGGCTGATCGAAAATTAGAAAAATGTTTTGATAAAAAAAATCTTTTAATCGTGACGTATTTGATGACATTCGATAAAATTATGATAGTATTTTGGTATAAGATTTTTTTAATCTGGCTGGAAGTAACAGGGCATAACATAGCTTAACTTGAAGGCTAGTGAACTTTGCGTTACAAACGTTAGCCTCGAGCGTTAAAAACAAATGTATGTCACAGAGATTTGTGTTTAACGCTCATAACGCTTATGAGAGTTTAAGGCCACAAATTTTATCAATTATGGTCGAAAGAATATTTACGAACAATGATTGTTTTATTTCGTAACTAGCTGACCCGGCGAAATTCGTAGCGCCAAATTAAATAATGTGTAAAAGTTCGATAACCAAAAAATATACGAAAAATACTATTT
>DWTU01002919.1:0-10918 GCA_018251515.1 Cecropterus confusis
AGATGTCTGTTTGGCTGGGGATCGAACCCAGAACCCACTGCGTGTCAGACCGGTATAGTGACCGCTCCACCACGTGGGTCGTCAAAATCTCATGCTGGTATGGATGAACTGTATGCTCACTTGCTACTTAAATATTCCAAAACAGTATGATACATATTTGAAATTCTGAATTGGATAAAATTATAGGTATATATCAATTACCATATTATAACATCATCTCCTGGTTTACAACAATCAACTAGGTCATTTTCTAGAATAACCCACATTGAACCGGGTATAGTTCCAATGCTCAGCTTATTCACTTGTTCCTGTCAAAATTACAGTTTATATTATGGAAACAGATTTAATGAAATTACATAATAATAATTATGCTTAATACACTCATATATTCTGTGTTGTGGATACCTATATGGTATCCACAACACAGAGACACATGACAAATACATAAAAACCCAGACCCAGAACAGGAATCTACATTCATTGTTTAGATATCTATATGGCCAGGTGTGACCTCAAAACCTATCACATATACAAAATATTATGTGTTACTTTTACAGAAGTTTTAATATTTCTTTCTTAAGACTTGAAAATATTGGAATAGCCCTCAAAACCATGTGAAATAATTTAGTAAATGTGTTTATCAAATTTTACAAATATTCCTCATAACCTACTTGAATTTTAATTTCCTGATAATCCTTGCAATGTTCTCTCGATACTAAATTGACCTGACTAAATGTAGAACACCTACAACGCAAGTCAGTGTTCCCACATTTAGTTGGAGCTCTCAGGATGTAACGGTGCTCAAACTCTGCTTCTACACAGTTTTCATACTTGCATTTCATGCATACATATTTTCTTTGATACTCAAGCATCTTTGACTGTGTAACTCTTACTACTGTACCTGAAAATAAAAACTCACAAGTTACCTAAGGTGATAAGATGGAAATTTGTAAGAAAAATGATAAAAGTACGAAATTACAAAATGTAAAATAAAACTTTAAAAATTTCTGGCATCTCTTCAATGCATGGGATTGAAGAGATGCCAGAAATTTTTAAAGTTTTATTAGATGACATAACAAGAGTTATATTGTATTCTGGTTTCAAGCGAACGAATGAACAAATTATGGATCATTGGTTTTTGCATTTTTAGAGGTTCATCTGATACCCTTTGTGCCATCTAATGATAAAATCCAATGTGTTTTTGCTGTGCCCCCCTTGGCAAGGCCAATTGCTCTAAACGACCGATTTAGAATGAATTATAATTAACAACGAAAAAAACTTAATTTATTCATTTTTTATTGTACCTGTTACTTTCAAAAAGCAGCCTAAATCCACATTCTTAGGAAAAATTGTTCCATGCAACTCGGGAAACACTGGTAGACCAAAGAATCTTGCATACACATTCCTCTTCAGATAATAATAATTAAGTTTTGATATCAATGATTTATACTCAGATCCTTCTAAAATATTTTGTTGTGCTTTAATTATATCCCTGTCACAAGCTGGTAATGCTTCTTTCGGAGTACATAGAACCTTGTCACCAATGTCAGGGTAAGTTTCAAATAATTTCAAAAAACTGCAATAAATACAATAAAGCATTTTAATATAATAATCTGAAACAAACAATTATATTAAGAGTGAATGCATACATAAGACTTACTCAATCTTAATACTGTAATATCCCAAGTTATCTGTCTCGGATAAGATGTTTAAACAGTCCTCGATGTGAAACTTAATGATGTAGTCTAAAATCATATTGCTGTTTAGTAATATATATATAATATAATATGCACTATTTGTACGAATAACGTATAGCAATAAAGGCACTTTATTTCAACAAATCCGGTAATATCATATGTATCATTTGTATACACTAATTAACATCATGAATAAATGTTGAATAAACAAATTAAGCTGTTAAAAACAAATCAAAATAACTTATCATCTATTTTAACATTCAAGTTGTTTTGAAATATTTTAAAAGTTTTAACCATCTGTCCATGTCAATAGATAACAGTTGATGTCATTTTTTATATTGTTTTTATGGCCTTAGCCTCTTGCTTTTCAGCCTAACTGTATTAACTTTTATCAATGAAGTTGTTGACATACTCTCTTAAATATGAGGTACTCTTCGTCTGTTTACCACACATTAATTCCAAAATCATTTAGCGAAATTTCTGATAAAAGGTGTGAATCTGCCGAAAATGCCAATTTCCGATAACTCTTAAGTAAGTTTTCCGAATGGATAGAGGACACTCTCCTGTTGATAAAATTTGGGGAAGGAAATCAATGATTTTCATTTAAGGAAAGAGTAAGTTTCACTGTTTATTTGAATTATTACCACCATTATACTAGTACCACTGCCTGATTACAATCACAGCTTAACTGCTCTAAATTAGAAATAATAAAGATACTGTTATGAAACACATAATTTCAATTCTTATTTTTAATATCTTCATGTCGCGTCTTTTAAGGGAGTCCTTAGGTTATAGGCTGATAACGCTCGTCTTCGAACTATCTGACATTTCTATAAGAAATGGCGAGTTTAAAGTTTTCTATAAAATTATGAAAATAATGGTAGGTGTCCTGTAGCGCCATCTGCTGAATGAGTATCATATAACTACGTGAGGTATTTACTATGGAATTAGGGAGATGAATCAAAAAATTGCCAAAATTGCCTTGAACTTAATGAGCATAATCATAAACTTAGAATTTTTTCTCATATTCTCTTTAGTAGCATTTAAAAATGTCATCTTCTGGTTAAAGGCTGACAGCGTACCATTACATAAATAAATTTTTATAAAGATTTAATATTTAATGCTAAAAATACAGTAAGAAAATAAAGTTACAATAAAAGACATTGGTTTCCTAAATATTGTATACTTTATCTAGTAGTACTATATTCGACACATCGTGAAGGGTCCGTCGGGAAATATTCCTGACATTTCGTCATTAGTCTCTTGAGTGCCTGTATGTATTTCCTTTGCGTTTCATCGTTCATTACGTGGGCTACATTTTTGGAGAAAATTTTCTCACGGCCAGTACGTGCGTGGATACCGACCATAGTTACACCGATGGGCCAGGGAGCATTGCCGATGGCCATCTGTAAGTACGCGTCGCTGGCCTGTAAAGACATAAGCTTATATCAAAAACTATTAGCAAAATACTCGTAATTGAAGGCACCTTATCCAACTAACTAGTAACATTGTTAAAAATATCAAAACAAAATATCAGACTGCTTAAAACATTATTTTTATTCATAATGATATATCTTATTTAACTTTTTTATATGAGTTTTTGTCAAAGGGTCAAGTAGAAGTGTTATAATATATATATTTAGAATGGTATATTTACTAGTTTTCATTTGATTCCCATATTGTCGTGATAATAAAAAAAAGTCGTCCCCCCTGCCCCCCTTCCCTATTTGTAGGAGCCATTTTTTTAAATTATAAAGCCTGTCACTCTGGGAGCTGAGATGTTCTGATGATATGTCATACGTCACAATCTGTTAAGCCGATTGGGGTGTAGTGTGTGTCAAGGAAATGGACATACATACTATCAAACATACATTGTTCGAAAAACATTACCCCTCTTCTGACGGAGTGGGTTAAAAACAAAATTGAGTAGTGAAATGTTTTTGTGTATATATAATTATGAAATATGGAAGGTGTACGAACTATTTTTGTTTCAATTGAGGCATCATACTTATATTTTGGATGAACAACCTTTGTGTTAATATATGCCATTATCTAAATAGCCAATCTCAGTCTGTCAATTTATGTTTATTATGACGATATATACAGACATTGAATAGTGTACCTATTATGCACTTCAGAAATAAAAGGAGAAAACATACCATTATATAATTTCTTTCCAACAAATGCTTTGTGATCTCCATTAGGCTGTCACAAATATCTTCAGGTAAATTCTTCTTCTTAAGTTTTCTCATGAGAGGTTTTAGATACACTTGAGTTTGTGTGTATGTGGCTCTTGCCATTTTGTGTTTCGCTGCTGTCTTTTCTGCTGCTGTAGCTGAATTTAGTTGTTGACCCCATAATTTTAGTAAGAACTACATAACAAAGATTTTTTATTATAGTTACAATCGTTTTAAACAAAGATAAAAAAAGCTTTTTTTAAACGTATACAGCTGACTTATGCATGCTCTTATTTGTTCTGGTTTAAAGTATGAGCAAAGCCAATGACCCATCATTTTTTTAGTCAAACTTAGGCTAACTCTTATTTGGTTTGATTTGATAAAAGGTGGTAGAATATTCTCTAATCAAATCAAAATATTTTAGTCAAAATAGATTCTTTACAAATGTCAATAAATGATAAGTCTTTTGAAGGTGTTTATTGATTACAAATATCCATGGGCAGAAGCTCTTTCGTTTCTTACTTATAAAAAAAATGAGATCCTGAGAACATAAATGTCTCTAGATAACAGTAACCACTTACAATCAGGTGGAATATGTGCTCAAAAATGTATATTTACCTGTAGCAGTATCATTATAACATTCATATCATGATTTCTGTCTCCTTGTCCCATCTTCTTTGCCATTTCCTGAATGAATTCATATGTGACAGAATCATCAATATCATCTTCTTTGTTTGACTTTTCACTTTCATTCTAAAAATAAAACATTTTTTACAATTTGGATTTTTCATCTACAACTTTAATTAGTGGTTAACACCATTATTGAATTACACATAAACAAGCATTTAGTTCTACTCAATCAATTACATATTGTTGTATTAGGTTTACAGAATTTATTATAGCCTGCGTGTTAGTCTACCATGTTGTTCTTCAAGTTACTGAGCACTTGCTTAAGCCGTTGTTACTCAGGCGGTTTTGGTTTGTGCGAACTATTGTTTTTATAATATAAAATAGCAAACGAGTATGTGGTCCATCTGATAGTAAGTGGGCCCATGGACTCTTATTATCAGTCTCAGGCAGGACTAGAGTTCTGCCAGAGGTCATCGGTAGGTATGTTGCTACGCTTGAGGAATAAGTTTAACATCTCAGCCCTCTTCTTTGCTTGCTAACTAACGGCACGTTGAAGTTTATTCGAAAAAGTGGCAATATTTGAACAGTTTACGTCTTCATGTCTGTATGAATGTGTATAATATTAAAAAAGATGCAGACTAACTTTTCAGGTGCTACATCAGTCACGTCAACCTCTACTTGATGGAGTAGACAAGAGTCAGTTAGTCTTAAATGTGATTAATTCTCAGTAACCCAACAAATATATTTGTAAAAATGGAATTCAATAGGGTAAAACAACTGCAAATACTGGGCTCACAAGCTTAAAAATCATAGAAGTAGAGCTATGAGTAATTTAGGACATAATATATTTAAATTTTAGCTTCCTACACATTGTATGATTAAATAGAGAGTAATAAACTTACCTGTGTACCCAAAGCCAAAATTTCATTCAGATATGCTTGATCAACTTTGTCCATAGCTTCTTGGAAATCATTTCGGAAACCCTGTAATATTAAATTGAATCATTATTATATTAACAATAAGATATTTTCAACGTACATCCCAATACTGACTCATAAAATGGAATAAATATACAAAAAATAAATAGTCAAAACAATAAACAATTGAATCACAATTTTCTAAGAATTTTTCATAAAATGAGGAGTTTATAATTCTTTGATTGTTTCTATAAAATTGTAATTCAAAATGGCAGCCTATCTATTCTCCTTTTACTCATTCAAAGCAAAGTAATGAATAAGTAATGAGTGTGTAGAAAATAATTGTTACTTTTTGAAATAGTGGAGGATAATATTTGGAGGAATCCTTCTTATTTAAGGGTTCTTAAAAATAAGCTTTCAAGGAGGAGCTATGCTTTGCAGTGGGGGGAAGGGGTGCAGGGGGAGGCAGTAGTACATTAATGAGGACTATTTATCTGTTTATAAAACACACAGTATACAATAGTTTAATAAGTTGCTTAAATACAAAAACTAGCTTTTTATTAAACTCCGATATAAAACACATTTATTCATTCTACTACAGAAATCAATATATATGTGAAGAGTAGGTGCATAAAATAGAACAAAATACTCTTTATAGCACACTCTAAACATATACAAATAATAAAATTACACACAATGTAGAACAGTTGTATGCAATAGGCTTATCACTGGACAGCAATCTCATCTAGACCATCTGTGCACAGCAATAAGGCAGTAAGGAGAACATGGGAAATGTGTATGAAGTTAAAACGTTATCACATACATAAATTACATATAACTAGAAATATATACATAAGCACATTGTTGACCATACCCTGTTAGCTTCAGGCTCCTGAATCTCTATTCTCCGTAACCTCTTAAAAGACTGGACCTCACTTTCTCCAAAGAGTGTTATTGGATGGCTTCGCTCTCGTAACCTTTTAATAACTTCAGCTCTTGGTAGGGATATACTTTCAGTTTGTTCTGGGGGCTTCTGTTGTTTGTTTACTGTGAAATTTATTTTAATACTTATAACATATACACATAATAACATATAGTACACACATTTTTTATGTAATTGACGAAGCAGTCATGTGGTTTTATGTTAAATGATCAATATCATATGATGAATAGGGAGCAGTGATAGTCTAATGGTTGAAAATCAGTCTCTCAATCGAGGGTCTGAGGTTCAAATCCAAGGCGCGCACCACTGATTTTTCTAAAAAATGATGTCCATATTAGAAATTAATTATCACTGCTTTATGGTGAAGGAAAAAATCGTGAGGAAACCTGCACACCTGAGAGTTCTCATAAACAAAAAGAAAGAGTTCTTAAAGGTGTGTGAAGTCTACCAATTCGCACTTAGCAGGCGCCTAAAACTCTCTCACTATAAGAGAAGATCCGTGCCCAGCAGTGGGACAATAATGAGTTGACTATGAATACAGAAGAGGAATAGTACTTATTAACTTATAACAGGTGTAAATTTTGCCACCATAATGTCAAATCAAAATAATATTGTGGTGTAAGGGAACATATGCTTGCCTAAAAGCCATATTTTGATGTATGATGTACATAGACACATATTATCATAGATGCATATGGACTATGGTTGAATACATAATGTAAGTAAATAAAGGCACTAGAGTGCTTTTGAAATCTAATTTATGAAAATGAGATGGTGTGTGTCTGTTTGTTACTCAACAATGCAAGAACCACTTGTCCGATTTAAATGAAATTTTGCATGGGTGTACATTATTCACATGGTCAACTTATGCTACTTTTGATTTCAACATTTGGCACTATTTAACGATGGCGACTATCCTTATGTCCCGTAGCAAAGCATAGTAGCATAGGTACTTGAGCTATTTTGAATAAGTCTTACCTTTATTATCTGTGTCTTGTTGACGTTTCTTTTCTTCTTCCTCTTCTTCTTTCTTTTGCTGTCCACATTTTTTAAAGTACTCTTCTTGTTCCTTAGCTAATAATTCTCCCCTTTTGAAGTACTTTTTAGATGGGTCCTGCAAGACAATTCGTTGTAGCAAAAACAAATGTTAGTTGATTTTGTTGCTTATATATTTATGTGTACACTCACCAGAATATTCTTTTCTTCGAGAAGTTTCCGTTTCTTTGCAATTTCAGCTTTGAGTATGTCCATTATTCATTTCTTTAATAATTTTAGTTCTATTTATTGTGATCAGTTTTCAATTTCTAGTATTTCTACACCTTACCTGACAGTTGACAATCTTGCCAATCTTTTAACGTCATTAAGATATATTTTTTATAATTTTCCCTAGCCATTGCATCTGGCTTTTTAGCCTAGGGCTTGAAGTCTAAAGTTAAATAATTGTTGTACAAATTCACTTATAATTTTTATTTTTATGAAAAAAGGGATCTCTGAGCTAAGGCTTATCAAAAAATCATGTTGAACCCTAGCAAAACAAATATAATAATGTAAAAATAAATTTATTCTATGGGCACCGTACATTATTCCGAAATAAGAAGTAGTAATTCCAGAGTATAATTTACCTCCGTTACAAAATTTCATCTAAATGCATCTAACTATCCTCACAAATTTCGCCTTTATAGCAATCATGGTAAGATATCAATAAATTTTACTGTCAAGATTGAGCTTAAATATATATTTACTTTATAAAACATACAAGTGGTCTTGAATTTATATCTTACTTAAAAAAATCGGTACGTCTCAAACGTTTCAATGGGCTATTTAATTAGGTTATATTAAATTAAATATGTTACATGTGCATTTTTATGGTAAAAACTATATTTTATCGGTAACTTACCTTTTTAAGTTTCGATTTACGGACAAGCATAATTTAAATATTGTATTATTTACTTATTTGCTTAAATTTTAATAAGAACATGCATGATTTAATAGGAAGTGGTATAGCTTTATTCATTTTCAGTTGAAAAGAAGTACGCATTATCACTAAAATGATGAAGAGATTATAGATAAAAATGAAGATTAAATCACTGTAATTCATATACGTAGATATTTATCTAATAATTTCATAACCATATAACGCTATCAATTACATTTGTTTCACTTTTTTTCGTGTATGACGACGTTTTTGAAATGTATCAATGTGTATATTTTTTATTCATTGTTTTTTTCACGGCTTTGGAGACCACTAAAGGTTTTAATTTTTTAAATATCAGTGCAGCATAAATACCTATACATTGAGCTGTTCCTTATACGAAATATGTTTCAGGAAGTTCTTCAAGAATAGTAGGCGGTTTAGAAGCACCTCCTAAGTTCGGGCTATTTCATGTGTCGTTGCAAAATTTAACAGGGCATCATGTTTGCGGAGGGGCTGTAGTTTCTTCAGCGAATTTAGTAACTGCAGCTCATTGCGTATTTGGGTATGAATTATTTTCTTATTTAACGTATATCGAATGGAATCGAATGGTTTTATAAACAAAAACCTATTCATAGTATTTTTATATGAAATGTGCAAGAGTAAAATAGTGAATCGAATGTCCATTATTATTTTATAAATTACAATATATCTACGTTTAGGCATTATTTTAGACAATTACTATTGAGATTATCATTACGCACGAAATTATATACCATTGTTTTTTAAGTCACAGGAGATAGATAATAAGTATGGAAATTCGCACATCGTGCTTATGTTTGATAATTATTTTTCAGAGCTGAACCAAACTACATTAAAGTCGTTGTAGGAACGACAAATTTGGACAAAGGAGGATATCAGTATGACGTCGCCTCTATTTTAATTCATAGCGAGTACAATATAACTGTCAAACAAAATGATATAGCCATTGTAAGAATTGTAGGGGCATTTAATTTGCGAAGTGTCCGAATATTACACTTAGGCACAAAGTATTTACAAAAAGGCGATCCAGTTGTTTTGACTGGTTTTGGTGCGCTAGAGGTAAGGATTACACTCGGGCAAAAAATATTGATATTATAAAATGACTTAATCCGTAACAGTGATACTTTAATTAACTCTGTTCTAAACAGCCCAATGGAGAATCGAGCCGCCGAATGCACATTTTGAATCTAACCGTATTCGACCAAGATGTCTGCAATTTCGCAATGCGTTACTCGAGACAAGTAACTGATCGAATGTTTTGCACATTTACGAGAGTGGGCCAAGGTACATGCCACGTAAGTATGATTAAATTCAGTTTGTACCAAGTAATTTTGTACGTAAAAATATTTTTAATTTGGACGATCAAAACATTTTCACAAAACATTTGAAGTGGATTCAGTAATCACTAATGTTAAGATTTAATTAATATTGAAAAAAGGAAAAGTAACTTTTAATTTTTATAATGTTTGATAGCGTGAATGGTGTTTAATGGAGCAGATTAAAAAAGTATTCCCTCAATAACCATGGACTATAAATATATTTGCAATCTTTTAAATTAAAGTCAGTAGCTAATTTATTTAATGCAATTTTAATCACACTGACAAGCAATCGAATAAAAAAAATGTTAAATTATTAATTTTATTACAGAAATATTTGTGATGTATGTATCATATTTATTTTATGTATGGATAAGCTTATTTGGTATGCTGAAAGTTGACTTGAAAATGAGCACGAAAGAATTGTAAAAATTGTTTTAATTATTTTTTTATCTAACATTTACAGAAGGGTCTATTTATACTTCTATAGATAATATTTCTAGAAAAAAAACAGACTTAAATCTAACTTCGCCTTCGTGCCTGCATTTTTTTTTCTTATTTCCGATCCGAATCCATATTAATATCTACCAATTTCGGTACAGTTGAAATTAGACTGTATTTTATAATTAGACATTGTTGACACTTATAATAGTAGATTGTAGTGTACTTAGACATTGTATTTTATATTTCAGGGTGATTCTGGCGGTCCTCTGACTTGGGGAAACGAGCTGGTTGGAATCGTATCGTGGGGTATACCATGTGCTGTTGGTTTTCCAGACGTCCACACAAGAATAAGTCCGTACGTCTCTTGGATACGTGACGTTATAAGCAATAAATAAAATAAAAAAAAGCTGAACTACATATAATATTTTTATTTTTATTTATTTTATGCAAATGCTAAGTTAAATTCCAATAAAATTCAAATACACCCACTATTTCATTTGATTCTTGAACAGCTTAAGTTTTTGCATATCTACCTGAAAATAATATTCAATTGATTTACGATCGATGTTAATTTTTCTTATTTCAAAGGTGGTTTAATTTGGAGTAAATTTCATACTTCCGTTTTTTAATTACATGCTAAAAGATTTTGTTATGGATGGATAAAATACTCAACTTTCAACAGCTTAGTCTTCTGTATAGAAAGTTTTTCGTTGTTGTGGCTTATGTTTCATCATAAAGCAGAAGTGTTTTCATGAAGTAATCTACTATAATTGGAATCCCTCTTCCTATTTGCTACTTCAACTACATTCATTCAAGTCCACTAAATAAAATTAAATATTT
>DWTU01002920.1:0-10918 GCA_018251515.1 Cecropterus confusis
GATTATTTTTAACAAAATGCATGCTTGAGTCACCTGTCAATTGGTTTTTAGCAAGTCTTTATTGTTATTTCTCCTTTAAAATAAATCGCAGGCAGAATAAATTAGGTAGTAAAATATTGTCGCGTGCCATCAATGACACGCGTGCAATTGGTTCGCCATCCCTGTCCTAGGAGTTCGAGCTTTAATTTATTTCCGCGCTAAAGCATTACATTAGAACCCTCCTATTGGGACCTCTGTCATATCACACTGTTAAATCGAAACACAGCTGTTCAGCAGTAGAAGATTGCCATCGCTTTCAACTGCTAAACGTGCTAAACTGCTATACGTCCATGCGTCCTTCTTTTTAAGGTCTACTGCTGGACATAGGCTTAACCTAACGGGGAAATTTGCCAATAGTCACCACGCCTGGCATGCGTGTTGGTGACTGCATTTAATGTCACACTTAAAGACGGTTCTCCAGACCCATCTCTAAAGACCCATCTCCTAGTATTTTTTCCTTAGTCGCTTCTTACGAGATCCACGACCTTACGGTATAAAGATATGAGATTTTATTAAGTATTAAGAATTTATGAGCTTGTTCAGAAATCAATCTCATACAGGCGCTCTGGAATGGCTGGTGTAGATGATAATTTATACTTTATTCCCGCGTTTGCTCCAACCAGTATGTAGCCATGAATATTTCCGATTCTATGAATAATTTATCCAAGCCTCGTTCCCACTAGCGAGTAGCGAATACTAAGGTAACGTAATAAGAAAACGACTGTTTAACACGCTCTCAATCCAAGGGTACGCTCATGAAAATTTGCTCAATTTTGATTAAGTAGAGATAACATTTTGGATACAAGATTTGAAACTAATTACAAAGTTAGCACTGTAAAATACAAGTACCTAATATGATACTTATATTATGTTATGTGTTGTCGTATCATATATCTGGTATTTTTATGAAGGTAAGCTTATAGTATATCGTACTTATGATAATTTTGTTGTATTCATATCAGTCATACCACTTTCGTGATTTGTGTAACTGCCTTTGCTAATTGGCTTGTAATTATTTCTTTAACGTCCGTTTTACTTTTGTTGCTATAGCTTTCCTGTAAGCTGTGTACTAAGCGTAATTTTTTTTAAATAATATTTATTCAAAATCATAAATGATCTTATAGCATGACAATGAAAAATTTCTGCGGACTGGACTGACAAAAAACTTGACATTAAATAACATATTTTGTAATGATATCATATATAATATCGATACTCAGATATATCTCCATATGTAATATTTGCACAGGTCACTGCATATGCATCTCTCGGTTAGACGTACGCCTCGTTGACCCGAATATAATCTAGTGATGATTTGAAACCGCTGTTAATAGATTTGCGCTTAAGTATTATATATTCATGTCGATAATATATAATTTAGAAATTTCGTTTTTATAGAAGAGAAATATTATTTGGATATTCCTTCTTTATAATATAAATCGTGTTGAAATTCATTAGTGTGGCTTTCGATGATGACGTTCGAACATCTTGTATTAGAAATTCTGTAGAGTAAATTAGTATATGTCCATTTACATAATACTAATTTCGAACCTGTTGAATACAATATATTTAATCAAAAATTTGCTAAAACTGTCTGACTTGACAGTAATTTTGATGCAACCCTTTATATTTTATTTGACAAATGGTTTCTTTTTACTTTACCTACTACGTTAATATTATGTTTTATATTCATATAATTTTAAAATTAATTTGTTCATATTTTGTTATTTCCAAAACAATACATAATCTTTAAAATTTGAATTGTCTTAACAACTTGACATTCCTGACATGACACATTCTTGCTCTACTGCGCAACTTTTCATTCAAAATTTTCTTAGTAGATATTTTTTTTGGTTGGTTGTAAATGATTTTCTTGATTCCCCGGTAAATTTTAACACATACAAATTTCATGAAACCAGAAGTGTGTGTCTGGGACTCTCGGGCCTCCCGATTGAATGGCCGTTTCAACCACTACACTATCACAGCTATATAATTGCAGTCAACTACACAATAATAAATAATATTGATTAATTAACAGTTAATAACAAAACAATTTGAAGGTGGTAGAACTCTTTGTGGTTCGACTCCGGAAGTACCACCACCACACCTGCTTTTGCCTAATAACGGCAGTGTTTTGCGCTGTTGTGTTCTGGTCTGAAGGGTGTGGTAAGGGAGACATACTTTTCCGAATCATTTCATCTTAGGCCTCAGGGGTAGCAACGCATCTGTGGCTAACCTTGGTGAAACTTCGATGTTACCTAGGGTTAATTACAGATGTCCATGGGCGGCAGTAACCTCTTACCATCAGGGGGACTGCATGCTCGTTTGCTACTTCCATACTATGAAAAACATAATAATGATTTACAATTAACAATATAAAATTAACATGCGTCAAATATTCAGTACATTAACGCCCGTGTTGGTACAACTAATGGATCGTTAATTATTTATGTTATCTTATAATTAATAACATAGACAAGAAAATAATACGAAATAATGTAGATTTCACTTGTGTCCTCAGTTATAAAATGTAATGAAAGTATACCTATACTTTCATAATATAAATTACTGTGATTTAGTCCGGTCCTCCCTTTCATAAACTTTTATATATAACATATGTATGTAAGGCATATTTAAATTTTCGAAAACTTAGTATTTGAATATCTTATTCTGCCTTTTTTCGATTGAATTTGAATCAAAAGGACTTGAATTTGATTTGGCTTGATTGAATTAGATAATTTAGTTCCAAAAACATAACATAATAGCATAGAAAGAAAACAATTTTAGACAACCACACCATAGACCATTTTGTTAAAACTGTGTAGGTTACACATACACACATATATAATCTATGCAACAAAACAATATAATAATACTATTTACTTCGTTATTTGTACCTATACACAATAAATACCATGCAAATTTGAAAATGAAATGACGTCACGCAGTTCAAAGCTAACTAAACTTCTATCTTATATCTGAACTGAAATCTGTGTTAAACACCCCATTAAACGTACCTACCACAAATAGTATCCATACATAATTTCCTACTTATTCATTGTCAGGTATTGTTAGTCTAGGAAGTTACGATCCCACAGAATTAGCCATCAAATCTTAAATGGACCATTCCGGTTAACGAGGTCTTAAATAGCTTCGTTGGTACTCGAATGAATATTCCAGTTGAAAATTCCGTATCCAATGACGACTGTTATGAGAGTTTTACGATCTGATAAGAGAATGAGCTCGCGTTATTCCTCCCCATGTCGCATAACGTTCTGTTTACTACCAAGTAAACCATACATGCATAACATTTTCAATTTTGTTACGCAAATCACTCACCTGTGACCTTACTACGAGTTTATTACGTTACCTGAAAACGTTCGCAGTTTACGTTTTACCCAACATTGGAATGTATATTGCAATTGCATTGTAATAATTATAATAATACTCTTTATTGTACCCAGAAAGTATACAACAAAATTACAAATAACAAGTACAGTAACAAGAAAATTACAAATTTAAATAACAATACAAAAGGCGGCCTTATCACTAAACAGCGATTTCTTACAGACGACCTTACAGTAAGGGGTAAAAGTAAACGATAAATGTGAAAATAGGAAGGAGAAAGGATGACGTTAGATGAAAAAGGATGAAAACGATCAGAGCTGAAGGTAACAGGATTTAACGATATTTTTAAAAGAGTATAAGGACTGTGCACTTCGTATCGATACAAGAAGGGAGTTCCAAAAGCGGAAAGCTATAATAATAAAGGATTTCTTGTCAAAGGAAATAGAATGGGAAGGAGTACAGAGAGCAAGGTTTTCAAAGGAGCGAAGAGATCGGTGATGGGTTAGGTGAAGAAATATGAAACGTTGCTTAAGGTATGGAGGGGAAACTCTTCATAATGACTGCAAATAGTTGGCGGACCAAACTTATGGCAAATTGAAAATTGAAACAAACCGTTTACGATCTGGATGACTGCGCAATTACCTATATAATGCATCACAATAGGTAACTGCATCAAATTAAGGTTAATTAAACCAATGAGAATTTATGTTTGTTTCCATATTACTGCCATAACGCAGCGATTTCAACCTTATCGAGACGATGAATACTCGTTATGTACAATTTTGCGTAGTTTCGATATTGTATTTTGAATTACTTGCGTTTATTGGCTTTCGTACCCAAATGATAAACACGGGGCCCTGTTAATAAGACTCCGCTGTCTGTCTGTCACCAGGCTGTATCTCATGAACCGCTATTACGGTTAACTGAAATTACAGTAGAAATTTTCACAGATACTTCATCTATGAAAATTGCCGCCTATTGCCTCTATAACAACAAATACTAAAAACAGAATAAAGTAAATATTTAAGGGGACCTATACAACAAACATTTTTTTTGCCGTTTTTTATAGATATAAGCAGTATTTCGTTCCCGAATTCGACTCGCACTTAGCCGATTTTTTCTAACCGTAACAAGATATTTGTACGTAGTAATATTATTAACTAATGCACGGCAGTATTAAAGCCTAGTGATCAAAACTATGCTCTCAATCGGGGGGTCAGAAATTTTGCTCCTAGACAAGCACCTCTGATTGTTCAAAGTAATCTACGTGTAGGATACACCTCCATTAATTTTCCAAAATAAATATTTGCGTAATATTTCACTCCAGGGCTGAGATTTCATTAAAAAACCAGTGAACTGCATGCTCGTTAGTTATTTTATATAACAAATATAAACATAAACGCTTTCTACACTAATATCCCCACACTAGGATTGTAGCCATGGACACACGAAGACGAATACACAAACACCCAGACCCAGAACAGAAATCTAAACGAATCATTCAGATGTCTGTCTGGCCGGGGATCAAAACAGGGACTCACTGCGTGTCAGACCTGTATGGTGACCGCTCCACCTTGTGGGTCGTCAAAAAACTGAATATGAACTGAAATCTAAAAGGAAGATTATCGGCCGTGCTTCTTTTCAGTGACTATATTATAGATGTAGAACAAGAGTATTTAAAGTCATAAAACAGATAAAATATTGCCAACATAATAGTTTAAAATCAATTTACAAGCTAACAGTTTCATAGCTTCAACGGCAAAAGCAATATATCGAAGGCAGTAAAACTTATCCGATATTAAAGAATATAGAGCTCAAACGCCAATAACACAGATTTATGAAGTCTCCCTTTGATATTTTTATAACAGCTTCTTTTTATAACGGTTTTATGGCTGAAATTAACCTTTATAACGAAAAAGAAAAATAACATAGGGTTTGATAGATTTGAGAATTAAAAAGCCAGCCTAAAATTTTCTATCGCTGTTTTGGTGTTTTGTTATAATATTAATGATGATGGAATTCAACTTTCATTAATTAGTAACCTAATGAAGAATACTTAAGGTGTCCTCGAGTTATCCTAAAGTCGTTTTCATAGAAAATACGTAGGTACGCGGAGCAAGTACATTATGTTTTACCTAAATAGGTAATAACTTGATCTAGACAAACGACACGTTTGTGAATCAGCAAAGATACCGGAGAGTGGTCAACTAAGAACGTTACGTTACACGTTACGTTTACGTAATACCCGTTAACGAGATTTTTAAGTAATCAATTCAAGTAAGACCTAATTAAGTGTACTCATGGACAGATATAAGAGACGGGCAGACGTAGATGTTTTTTAACCATTTAAAGTTATTTTCGACATATTTCGACATTTTTTTTCGCCAATCGCCGCTGATGAACTCCCACTATAAACATGATACAACTCGAATACTTCGAGGATACCCCTCGGATGCTTCGAATATATTATGCTCGGATGCTTCGTATATATAAATAAAAGAACTTTAATTCACATTCGCATGGAGAATCATCCCACCAAATACGCGATCAAATCAACCCAATGTTAATAAATCGCATGATATGACATCAAAGATGTCGAGATTCTCGCGATAGTAATAAGTTTATATATTTTTTTAAAGATATTTGATTCTATATAGTAGTAGAAGCGTAATATAACTCAATTTATACCAGAAAAATACTATACTACTTTTTTACAAAGGATACGTTTTTATTGCTTTGTCACTGTTATAAAAAGAAAGCGATGTAGTAATGCACCGACCTACGTATAATTATATATGTAAAAAGTTATTTACGAAAGGTACCAAAATATTGGCGATTTGGCCTATATTTGGCCTACAAGAGATTTCTTGCGGGTGGCCTAGGCAATGGGTACCTACTCTCTATACATAAAGGCAATTCCATTAGAGACCCAAACAGCAAGTGTAATAAAAAGTCTACGTATTACAACCCAAGACCTTATGTAACGCAAGAGGACAAACGCGAACCTAACCTAAATCCAATGACCTAGATATGTGAATTTCTTAGTAACACCGGCTTCGTAATGCAAGAATGAAGTAGGTACGAGGATAATAATCACTGACAGGCCTATATTATATATAGTAAATACTATTTTTAAAGTTCCAAGTACCTACAGTGTATGATTTTAGAGTATATATAACCTAAATATACCTATAAATTTTAGAGTATAATATTATCACGTAATATGTAAGTCACTCACCCCATATCACGAGTACCCGGTACATATCAGAATATACCTACAGTATATACCTGAGTATATATGCTAGAATTACATGTCAAAAACAGTAAGACAACAATATAATACGTAAGTCGTAAGCAGTAATAGGTTAGTGGAACTCATTTCTCAAACTCAGTGGAACTCTCCTCTCAAGTCGACCTTTGTTTATCGAGCACTGTTGGACTCCACTTTAACGTGACACTAGATGGGTCTAGGGTCACGTTAAAGTGCTCAGTAGGACAGTATTGGGTTGACAGCAATGCCGATGTGTCGTCAACCCATTATTATCCCACGGCTGTGCACAGGTCTTTCAGAATGAAAGATATTTGAGTCATAGTCCACCGCGCTGGACAAGTGCGACTTGGTAGACATCACACACTTTAGAGCTTATTTTAAGAACTCTCATGTCAGGAAACTCACGGTGTTTTTTCTTCACCGTAAAGCAGTGATGGTAAATTTTTCGTACGCACTATTAATTTTGAAACATAAATGCTGTATGCCTGAGATTCCAACTTCGGAACCTCCATTAATAGGCCGAGTTTCAACCATTCGTTTATCACTGCTCATGCCGATATAAGTCGTAAAATAAAATAATAACTTAAAATTAGAGAAAGTAACATTAACAAGCAAGTTACTCCCAAAACTGAAATTAAATAGGTTCACTTATCGATATTTATTTAATAGCTTGATTCTGTTGACATCTCTGTAACGAGGCAATAAATAAAATTAAGTGACAATGATATAATTTATAAAAAATGCGTGAATACTCAATATTACATTTAAATAGTGAGACCGCTTTGACCTCATCAATCTTACGAATTTCACTTGAAAACGATCGAAACACAAAAGTTCCTTTGCGTAAGCTTTTCTACGTACTCTTGACAGGGGGAGTTATTGTGGAGATTTTTCTGGCTTATTGTGGGAAATTACTGCCATTGGCCTCATTTCTAGTACATTGCGGCATTTCAGAAACAATTCTGCCATCTAGCTCACTTATGTTTAATGAAGTTCGTCTGGTGAATTGAAAACATAGACTGGTAAAGCTAATTCATATATGTATTGAAAGTGAACGTTTGTGCATGTCTTTGCAAATATACTTATGCTATGTACATGCACGCATACAGCAAAAACATGGACAAACTTTTATCTCCAATAGTTTAGAGGAAAGAGAACAAATAATAGACATTTCTAGGATTTTTAAAATTTTTGTCTGTCTATTTGTCTATGTGTTTGAAATCATATCTAACTACTGAACAATTATAACTATTAAATTTCATTTAGCTTTGATGAAAATGGATGTGAACTAAAGAGTGGAATTGTGTGGGCTAGCGAAGAATACGCGATCGGTGTGCCTAGCATTTTTATAGCACCCTATTCACTTAGTTTTGATAGCAACGTACAAATCATTGCGTAGCTTTGATTTTACCTTATAGCTAACTCGAATAACTCGCATATCTCTAATGGAGCCTTTAAAGTCATCAATACCATCCAAACAACAAAAAGATGAAAGAGCTGAACAGTTTTGACGTTGTCTATTGTTTTTAGAGATAAATTTAAAGATTGGAGATTATGTGTATTGTACGTATATATGTCACCCAGGTTGACTGGTAGAGAATGCCATCAGGCATTAAGTTTGCTCTATTGTAACTCTTTTATAGGAGTGCAATAAAATAAATAAAAATAAATAAATTATGACAATTTAGTATTATTACGAAATTTTAATATTAGGTATTAATGCTTATTTTTATGTAGCGGCAGTCTAATCTCTGTTGCAAAAATGGACTCGAATTGGAACTATCTAATGGGAATATTGTTTTTAGCTTAGTAACTGAACTTTATATATTGAAATCACTTATTTAAGTATGTAATAAAAACTGCACTTTGGACTAAATTTAACCTGTGGCGTATATGCAACGATGCTTGACGATATCTTAAAATAATTAAACCACTCTTTACTTTATAATCGACCATGCATTGCATTAACAAATGAGTAATTTTGTGGCTGCCCGTCTAAATATAATATTTGTAAATTACATATAATCAAACCATAAAAATTTAATTGAATTTGTTGAAAATAATTGTGTGACTACAATAATTTATAATTAAATGATGATAATGTAATTTAAAACATGTAGATATATTCCGAGCTTCACACTACGCCTCAACATCTCGTAATTGCGTGGTATATAATTGAGACTTTAATACGCATTTACCCGATACTTATCTGCGTCCTTTGTAACTGATTGCGTCTCACTTCCAACAAAAAAGTAAATGCATTAAAAGATTTTGAACATGAGAAGTATTCGTAAGTGAATATGAAAACTATTTTTAACGCGTGATTTTATTTCAATTAGTATTCTGGAATATTATCTCTTTGTTATTTATTAGTAGCGTATTCCCGCGGTTCTGCCCGCTTGCATGTTTTCCACGGTTATATGAATCCTATGTGTTACCTACATCATAAACTGTATGTCCGCCAAATTTCAGCTAAATCCAACCAGTAGTTTTGGCGTGGAAGAACAAACACACATACATCCCTCAACCTCGTATTCATAATATAAGTAAGATTTTACACACAACAACATTACTACGAGGAATACTATGCTAGTGGTACGTAAATATACATGTTATGGGTACCTACTGCTTAACACAATCTCATTATTCCATTAACGTATTTACCTAAGGACCAAACGAGCACTTGGTGGAATGGGCATGTTATAGAGAATAGTCTACTGTTTTTTTAGGTTAATCCAGATAATTAGACCGCAAAAAAATTATTAAAACAGTATCTTTAAATTCTGATTTTTTTGTATCTGTGTGCTTGATAAAAATGACAATAAAATATTTATTTATTGAATTTTAATTAATATACAATTATAAAAAAGAAACTTATTTTTTTATCTGTATGCTTGAAATCGTTTTAACGCAAACAAACTGTTCATTATATTATATGTCAGTTGTTATATTATATTTTTATGCGGGTGAAACATCAAAGTACAATTAGTTAATTGTAAAAACAAAATATTTTCTTGCTAAAGTTTAACCAGCAGCGATGAAACAAGTCCCTAAAAGAAAAGGCAATCGAAAGCGCGTGACTTTTCAAGCGGCAGAGTGACAGATGAAATCATTTACTTGCGATTGCGAGTTTATTCGCCACTTATTAGGAAATTGCTATTACAACACTAACCAGTAATACTCTATTTTCAAGTAACACAAATGTAAGAAGTTCCATTAAATATTATAGTGTCACTAGTAGGCCCGGATGTACCTACTGCCATAACCATTTGATGACCCGCGTGGCGGAGCAGTCACCATACCAGCCTGACACGCAGTGGTTTCCGGGTTCGATCGCCGGCCAGACGTACATTTGAATGATGAGTTTAGCTTCTGTTCTGGGTCTGGGTGTTTGTGTATTCGTCTTTATGTGTTCATGTTATCCACGACACAGGAGAAAATCCTAGTGTGGGGCTATGAGTGCAGAAAGCGTTTAAGCGTTGTAATTGATTATTAAAAAAAAAATTAAGAAAATATTTTTTCTACAACAGCGTCCGTAAGGTCCAAAAATATCCTATATTGTGTGTATGTATAGTACTGAGGGACCAAACTCTCTAAAGTTTTGAAATTAGCGGGTACAAACTTATTATGACCGTTATGATATTTACGGAGGCTTGTATTCTGCATTGTTCTCAAGGGGGTTGGCAGGGATAACAAAGTTTCGCTTTAAGTCTTGTACGTCCCGTGATAAACGAAATTACAGGCAAAATTAAATAAACTATGAACTTTGGATGATTTAAGTCATAGTACCATATCAAATCTCGGTGTTAAACTGCCCGACGTAGAGAAAAAAAACGAGACGAATAGGTAACCTTTTTCCTTCGGGAAGTCGGTTATTAACTAATACCTACCCACAGAAACAAAAACCAAAATGTATTAGAAGTTTTAAATAAAAAGAAAAAATAACACGGTTAACGTTTTATATAATAACATGTTATATAATAATAACAAGATATGGTAAAGATTTACATAAAAAAACTTTTTCAAGATAAAGTTACAAAAAAATCCGCCGACAATAAAACTGATTAATAATGATAAACTTTTGAGATATCGAGAAAGTTTCAAGATTCCAAATAATTTATTACAATAATAAGTTACAAGTGTCTGCTCCATTAGGCTCCTTCTGTAAGTTGGAACGTGAAACTTCTGGTTTTACAGCCAAAGGTAATTTATAGAAGCAGTGGCGTAACTATACCGTTCGAGGCCCGTGGCAAATTCATC
>DWTU01002921.1:0-10918 GCA_018251515.1 Cecropterus confusis
CTGCATGTCCTCCTTACCCTTCAGCGCATCACACTGCTGATATTAGGCAGAAATAGATGTGGCGGTGGGGCTTCCCGAGGCGAACCACAAAAAGTTCTACGACCTTTACTAGTATCCGAGACTATATTTCTAGGTATTATTTTTTTGTAGTAAATTGTTTTTGTCGTATATCGAAAAGTCGAAAAGGCAAAACGGTCGTTCAGTCAAAGTAATTGTAACTAAAAGCGGGTAAAGATAGACGTTAAAATATACTGTAAATTCGAGAGTAGCTAAATTGAACATACTGCATGTTTGTTTAACTGCTGTTTCTATTTGCTTTCTGATTAACAGCTGATTTGGAGCTATTGCCTGACGCTTTAGGTGTTAAGTATTCTGACGGACTCGGTTTGTAGAGTTGACTAAACTTTATGATGCCTATATATTGATATGGTTTTCATTATATTCTTACTTCATCATTTGTTTGATTTAAGTGCAACTACTTTTGCCGCTTTTATATAATTTTACAATTTTAAGATTAAACTCCTAGTTATGAGTTTTCACTTTTATCGGGAGTCCGTACGACTGTTGTTTTTTCTTATATTTTATGTAAGTTTCTTTATATAATATGTAAGTAGCAGTGGCCACTACTGGTCTTGGACGTCTCTAATATTCCCCACATTAGATTGACATCTTCCCTGGGGTTGGCCTCGGGTGCATTGCTACCCTGAGGACTCATTTGGAAGGAATCAGTAATCGGGAATAAGTTTGTCTTGTTTTGTGTTATTCTTATCACACCCTTGAAACAAGACCCCAGCAAAATAGGTATGAGGGTGACGCCTCGGGAGTCGAACTACAAAGGGTTCTATCATCATTCTACTAACAGATTTCGATATTTTAAAAACATACACATAATTTAGCTTTCCTCATTTTTTTGAAGTTTTTAAAAGAATTTACCTATCTGCACTCGCGATGACATGTGCTCTCGACTGTCCTCATTATCGGAAACCATCTTATATAAGACATCACCTCTTTTTGTGTTCGTGGTCCGAAACTCCACATGCATTCTTCAATACATTTAATTTGATAATGGCTGTTTCTCTAACCGTTGTATAAAGGGCAGGTAAGTATAATTTAGTGATGCGAGGATCAGTCGCCGTAATGGGATATCGTCTGGGGATTTTTGTCCCGCTCAATATATATTTTATGATAAGCCTATTCCTATTTACCGCTTTCCAATAAATTTGTAATGTATCTAATACTATACGTGAAGTAGAAATTTGTTATAATATAATATTTATGTAACTAAATGATTCTTATATTGCTGCTTTGCAGGAATAATAGCACAGCACAAAAACGCGAGAGCCAGGTAAAAATTAAACAACGCCTTATTTTTATCTTTTTAATGAATGAAGTTAAAATAATAAAATATAAATAAACCACAGTGCAGTTAGAGCACCAAATTGTCAATCTGTATCGTTAATTTAAAATTGATGATTTATGTATTTTTCGTTCATTCATGCAAAGCAACAATGGTACATAAACGTAAATATAAACATAAACGTTTTCTACACTCATAGCCCCACAGTAGGATTTTTACCTGTGTCGTGGGTGCCATGGACACGCAAAGACGAATACACAAACACCCAGAGCCAGAACAGAAACCTAAACTAATCATTCAGATGTCTGTCCAGCCGGGGATCGAACCCGGGACCCTCTGTCAGACTGGTATGGTGACCGCTCCGCCACGCGGCTCGTACATGGTTTAAACGTGTATGTATATTGAATAGGTTACAATGTTTGGTCAATTATAATAAATTATGAAATTACATAAATAAACGTAGTTAGAGATATAATCTTAACTTATTGTAAGTAAAATACTCTTAAAATTCATACTACTTAGAGATATGACAACAATATCCACAATGAATTCCGAGAAAAACGTCTAAATATTTTATTGTGTGTCGGTACACAAAGGTTTTAAGAGTCGGCAAAAAGCGCGTCGGGTCGTTCCGGGACAGAATACATTTTTGCGTCAAATATTGTAAGTGAAGTATTTATCGAATCTTAAAGCTTGGTTTAATTGTGTGATCGTTTTCTTAATAATGTTGTGATGTTTACCACTTAAAATATAAAAATATATATCTTAGTGGTTAGATATTGGCCTCCCACGAGGGTAGAGTTTCCCCTGTATGCGCTACTGACTTTTCCAAGTTGTGTGTATTAGAATTAATTATAACTGGCTTTCACGTTTTAAATTTTAGTTTATAAAATAGCGCGTGAAACCCTACATTATATGTATCTGAAATGTATGAAATTTTCCAATTTTCACTTGACTAGTCGTCGTCGTGTCGTCGAGTCGTGACTCTGTGCATTTCCTCACTGGTCCTAAGAGAACTTCAGCATAATTTCAAGTATTTAGCGTTACTCCTCTTATCTTGTTATCTTTAAGTTTACTATTTATTTAATCAAAATACTGTTTTTCAAACTGGGCTTTGTATTTGTACTAGTTTTGTGTATGTTGTCGGTACTTTTTCCAACTAGTTATGTTGATTAAAGCTACAGAGTTTTGCAGTGGAGCTTTTTTAATTATATGTTCGTAGAGTATGGACGAATATTATTTTGTTGTTTTTTACAAACAGAAAGCAATAACTCTGCGTGGTATAAAACCAATTCGTTTTATTACGTTTTTAATATACTATTGCCTTAACGAAACTGATGGAATTGTATTTGTTCGGATATTTAATAGGATGACTGATATTTATTAAGTCAATTTAAGTATTTTATAAATGTAACGTAATTCTTATCTGTATTAACGCTTTAAACATAAACATAAACGCTTTCTACACTCTTAGCCCCACACTAGGATTTCCTCCTGTGTCGTGGACACACGAATACACATACACCCAGACTCAGAGCAGAAATTTAAACTCATCATTCACATGTCCGTCTAGACGGGGATCGAGCCCGGGATCCACTGTGTGTCAGACTGGTACGGTGACCGCTCTACCACGTGAGTCGTCAGTGGGTGTATACTCTTCTATATCATTTTAGACTAATATTATTGTGGCATTGAAAAAATTTAATATGCAAAGTGCACTTACAATATGCCGTGCGGCAAAAAAAAATTCAAAAACCGCATATCATGCTACCCGTTACATATTTAAATGTATAAATCAACACAAGTAGCAAGCGAGCACGCAGTCCGCCCGATGGTAAGTGGCTCTTCTCACCCATGGTTATCTGTAATAAACTCCAGATAAGATCAAAGTCGATTTACAGGTGGTAGAACTAGTATAGTTCGACCGGAGAAGTACCACCGCCATACCTATTTCTAACGAAAAGGAATTATTACGGATTATTATGGAAGGGTGCCATTGTTGGATTACTTCTACATGAGGCGACCTTCTTAGTCCTCAGGAGTAGCAAAGTGTATGTTCTGACTTCAGATCGAAACCTGTTGCATATGACTGTCCGGTTGCCTGCATGCTCGTTTGTTACTTCAATCTTATAAAAATAAATAGTCACGTTATAAACTAATCTATAAAACGTTGTCAATTTATTATGATGATCATAAATTGAGATATAGTTATTTACACAGACCTTCAGTTGCACTTATAAAATTATTAGTACCCTTCTTATCTCCATCGGGATCGTAATACTACCTGCAGCTAGAAGAATTATTAATGTATTGTTATCGGTCTACAGCTGATTACGAGTGGTTTTACAGAACAAGAAGGCTTGGGAAATATGAAGTTTTTAAATGTCTGTTAAAAATATTGGCAGTTAGATTTAGTTGTACCATTCATCATTTATACGTAAAAATATCATCTATTGCTCGTGTGAGTTAAAAACCGACCATGTGCGAGTTAGACTCATGCACGAAGGATTCCAACCAAGGAACCATATAGATGGTATGGATGGATAAGAACACGGCAACAACATCACGTGTGTTGTCCGGAAGCTCCCCCCTAATATTTAGTATTTGTTGTTATAGCGGCAACAGTATATCATCTGTTAAATTTTCAACTGTCTAGCTGTCACGGTTCATGAGGTATAGCCTGGTGACAGACAGGTGGACAGACGGACAGCGGAGTCTTGGTAATACTGTCCCGTTTTTACCCTTTGGGCACAGAACCCAAAAAAGCAGATATGTCTTCGCATTAATTCGTTTTTGTTTTACAAACACTGTCATCTCGTGTTGATGCATCGCAGTACATCATTATACGTCTCAGCGCTGTATGAAGCGAGTTTTTTGTTTCCCGTTCGCTGAGGCGAAACAACAGCGAGACAAAAGACAAGAATCAAGTTAAGAAGTAGAGTAAAAGTACCGCCGAAGTGAATGTGCTGCGGGGCGGAAACTGGGGCGCGAGGGTGAACGCGGGCTCGTGTACTTCACTTTAAAGAACCGGTGTGTGTATTTACATACACAGGTTAGTTACTTGTGGAAATTTATAAACATATGTATATGTTACCGATTATTTTATCGAATCGTAGTTACTTAGTTTCTCAATCTTCAAGGTTCGATTCCTGGGTATCTCGAATTTTTAGAAGTTATGTAAATATTAAAATAGACTTATCATTTGCATTACGGTGCAGCATAACATTGTGAAGTATACCAAACAGTACTTGGCCAGTATGGTGGACTATAGCCCAAATTCCTCTTAATGTGGAAAGAGGGCTAGAGCTAGTGCTTAGCTAAGGAACCGTTTGATGATAAACAAGCTACCTAACATGTCTTTTTCGTAAGATTAAACGAGCATATAAGCATTTTGTCTACCCGGTAGTAAGTGTTTATTGCCACTCATAGACGTCGCCAATATAACTAAATCCATATAAAATTGGGACTCTACCAAAAGCCGATTACAGGTGCCACTTTTGAGGACTAAGATGGTTGCTTCGCGTCTACTTCAGCTTTATACGTAGATATCGTTATAGACGCAGATGTCTATATTATTGTAAGCCATCCCATAGAAAAATATCATCAATGTCCAGTTGACATGTTCAGTTGAATGTCCAGTTGGAATGTTCATAATGTCTAATAAATATTATTTTAAATACAATCAGACTTAGTTTTGAAAAGATTGCACGGTACCATTCACGTGCATTTTCTCCCTACTTCCTTTCAACGCAAATACGAGCATAGGGCTTAATAAGACAATGGCTCTTTACTTCGCCGAGTGCAAGTTTAGCGGTTTTATTGCAATAACAACTCGAAAGAGCTAGCTTATTGTTTAATTTCAAAATGGACTGCCAATTTTGCTTGCCATTACTTGAACAAAGTTTTATTTTGCAAACAGAGCGTCGCTCGAGTAGAACTAACAATTTTATTTTCCAGTTCAAATAACTTGCTTAAAAAAACACCCGCAGACGGGTGGAGAGTAAAACAATTTACGAACTTTATGGCGGGAGGGGGCGGACAGGAATAATACTGATATTGTTACAACAAAAAGATTTACATTTTTTACATTTTTATTAACTACTTGCGCAGCCGCGGGTTTGACAGCTACTACGTAAGAAAAAAATAAACAAACATAGCGTGATGTTCTTCAATAAATTGACTATTCAACACAATAATATTATTTCAATTCGAACCGGTACTTCCTGATATTAGCGCGTTCTACCAAACCAATTTAGCTTTTTAATATTAAGTATAGATAATAAATAAGGAAAATTACAGTTTTTAAAATATGTAGTTGAATATAATAACAAAAAGTAGTTAATCCGATATAGATTGACTTTATTACGATGTAGGATACAGATAAACATTAGAGAACATATGCCTCACTACACCGGTGAGGCGTAGGTTCAGGCGTATATGTGTTTAGGATTTATTTGAATCCCTGTTGATCTGTGCCGTCCCTTGTTTTGTTTTCTAGCATTAAGCTTTAGATTGACAAAATAAAAAGATATCTTACCCAAAGAGACTCTTACATAAAGAGGGAAAACAGTAGAACGCGAAAATTGTCGATGTAAAGCAAAAACGCCCACAAATCACTACAAAAACGTGAATTAAATCGTTATAAAATTCCTACCCAGATACACTGCAGATAATTCAAGAGGCAATAGTGAGCTGACCTCAGCGCGTGACGTCACCGCTATTTACGTAGCGCTGACGTCATCCGCGTAGCCCCGTAGGCTTCATGTTTACAAAGCGGGGCGTTTATCTATCGATCACGTAAAAGCGTTAACATTTGTATGAATACTATGATCTGTCCCCAGCTCACTTAAGAAATTAAAACATATTTATAGTTAAATTTCATCTTTTTACGGATTACAGTATATGTTAATCAGGGCGTAAAATTTTAGCGAGCAGTTTGATATTAATTGTTGTATGACAAAATCATCAAAAACTTGTTCCTATGTTGTTCCATTCCAGAAAAAAGGCCTTTTCTCAGAATGATAAAGATTTAGAAAGGGAATAGGAGACTTAAGAATATTAGGGAAAATTCTCGCGAGTATCAGTTTCTTCACGATGTGATCTCTCATCGTTAGAGCAAATGAACTCTATTTTTGCCTTATCATTTATTCATAAAATTAACTTCGTCATAGAAATGCAAGGAAGGACGCCACAAATCTTATAACAATAGCTTATAGCTATATAAGACGATAATTAAAAAGAACTAAGTTTTAATCGACAAAATGTATATAATGCTTGGAATCATTGTAAGTTATGCTTAAATACGAATTAAGTTAAATGTTCTATATACTTAATAAGCGACAATTCCTAAGTTATGTTAAGCTGAAACCCAACAAAGTGGCGGCGCTAACCGTCGGCAAACAGCGCCGCTCTGCGCTCAGCTTAATTCATTATCAGCTGCCGCTCGCTAACACGTATTCCAACTAACTCCCAAGTGTCGGCAAATACCGTGTGGAAAATCTAATTGTAAAGTATTTCACTATTAACAATTTATAATTAAATGACTAGAGTTAATCAATATACGGCAGAATCAAGGAAATAAACAAATTTGCGAAATAAACTATTTATTTTAAGCGATAATTTGCATGCAATATACCATACAAATTTATGTGATGTAGAAGTCGTGATGGTGGCGATACAACTCTTATTTTTATGCGACACAGTTATCTTTTTTAAAGCAATATCTTTTGTTTCCACTAGTACTACTTTAACTTATCTGGAGTATTACAGATGTACATCGGCCGCAGTTTTCACTAATCATCGAGTGGACTGCATTATCGTTTGTTACTTGTGTAATAAGATCAGAGTCTTACTTTACGTTGGTCACAGATGCATTCCGACTCAAATAAGTATGATTTATTTTCTACACCCTTTGGACTAGAACACAGCAGCGCTTAACACTGTTGTTATTAGGCAAAAGTAGTGAGGCAGAGGTGCCCTCGGTGTCGAACCAGAAAGGGATTTGCAACTTTAAGCTATTATATTTAAAGTTGGATACCTACTTATCATAACTGATATAATTATTCAAAACATACACATACATCGTATACATTATGTAATGTAGTATATCACCTAAATATTTAAACGCTGTACCATTTTAGACAAAAGCATTTAAAGTAGGTACAAGCTTAGCAAATAGTTGTGCCCGGTCTTGCCTTTACCTGAAGACAAAGTTTCACTGTAAACTTGCAGAGGAATGCAAATTACAGGAACGAAAGCTTTCCAAAGTTAAGAAAGCAACACAAAAAGTACCGAGCAGCTCCTTCACCTAACGAAGCTACTGCCACGAGCTTTTGTTTATCTCAGAGTTATATTGTTACAGTGACTCCGCTTGTAAGCTTTTGCAATGTTTACAATATGTCTCTAATACTAACGTACATAATAAATATCTGAAACACATATTTTTATCAGAATAAAGTAAACCCCCCAAAACCTGAACACTATCTTATGTTATACTTAGGAACTATTAGAATAATAGAATTTATAATTAGAATAAAATTAATAAAAAAAAATACAAGTAAAGTAGTCTATTGGTTGATATTTAAAAAAATATATGATAAAACACTAAACAGTTAATATTAACTGATACCGGCTACAACATTCATAACGAATCCACCGTAATGTTGTAATAACTTAATATAACATCAATAGTTACAGTAGTTATAGGAGAATTATCCTTTTGGGGCAATCGGATAAAATATGTGTTAAAAAGTAACATTGTTAGTAATTTTGAAGTCACAATAGAATTATCAAGCTGTTCCACTCACTATGCTCACTTTTTTGCAAATTTTTTTTCTTCAAGAGTACTTCGAATAGACTGATGTTAGAACATCCTTTAACATAAAATGGACCATCCATCAATGAACCTCCGCAATAAATATATTTTGGACATATACAAGTAACAATTATTTCAATCACATCATCTTTACAGGAAGCAAGGGCAGTGGCAGGGGGGTGCGGGGGTGACGATGGGAGGAATTATAAATTAGCTTCAACGTTGCCCAGGGCGGCAGCGAAATCGTTTTTGTTAAAATAACCGTTACTTTCAGTCCGGGAGTCGCAACGGGGAGACCCACAACGCTGATAAACAATATTTTAAATGCAGCGCCATCCACGAAAAAAATCGATTAAAAATTATTAAATATAACGCTATTAAAAATATTAAATAAAACAAGTGTATACTAATTGTAAGTATCAATGATACTAGAAATCACGTGCAGAGAGATCCTAGTTTGACACGATGGTAACGGACTAACGAAGATATATGAAATTATCCAAGACGTTCCAACATACGAGTAGTCCTCAAGGGTAGGCCTACATACGAGTAATCCTCAAGGGTCATCGCACCAACCGACCTTAAATAGACCCCGAATTTTATGTGGGGTTAATTACATATGTATGGGCGGCAGCAGCCACTTGCATGGCTAGTAACTGCTAGTATATTTCCTATTTCTAAAATAAAAATTAAAAAAGCGATCCAAAAATCTCTGAGTGAATCTAGCCTTTTTATATAATTACATAATATTTTGCAATCGTTTTGATTGCAAAACAAAATCTGGAAAATATTTCGAAAAATTAACCAACACTTCATTTTCATTTATTTGTGTAAACAGCCAAAATATCTGGCCTCCAACTATTTACTTATGAAACAAAATTAATTGATTACCTTTCATCCCCCACCTCCTCCCCTAAAATTTTGGTAATTAATCCACCGTTTCCGTTATCGTTTAATTGAATAACGTGAATCAACAACGAGCGAGCATACTGTAGCGGGGAGCGAGGGGTAAGTAAGACTTGAATTATAAATTAGGCTCTCGGGAGGGTATGTTTGTGGAGGTAATTGTTTGGGTGACCCGGCGCGCGCAGGATAACTACCGACGGATTAGTAAACGTTGTCAAACATTTATTGAGAACAAACTAGAAAATTTAATTTAAACGTTATTAATATTTTATATTTTATGTGTGTATGCAGTAGCTGTCGGTCACTTCACAAAAGATTTTAACGGAACAAGAATTTAGAGATTAGTTTAGACCTTCTTTAAAACCAAACAGATATCTAAGGTAAAAAAAAACCTTTTAAGTAATATAAAAAGTGGATAATATTGAAAAACATATTATTCACTGTTAAAGACACGTAGTACAATGTTAATCAAAGCTAATGTCATTAGTTCAACTTATTTAAACATTTCAGATTTGACTAGACTTATCAGTGTGCTATATTTAGACAGACAAGAAGTCTCTTTTCACTTTACTCCACTTTAATATTACTCCTTAGTAAGTTGTTTAACTTTAAATTTTCTAAGCATTAAATCATTTAAAAATATTTAAAGTTTCTTTAGTACTGGTCTCAAGCATCTGTCAGCGTCGCGCCGCTCGCTTCTCACGGATTCATTAAAAGTTGAGCAGTAGCATTCATAACCAATTTATATTCGAATCTCACAAAGACATACTCTATTCCATTGAAATAAGCCAGAATGTTGAATACTACAGGGTTTCAAGAACAGCTAACACAGGTAACTGTTTATTAAACGCCACAACAGAATGCATTACGTGCCATCCGCCATATTGTCCGGCGCTGGTCCCGCGTCGCGACGCCGGAGCCGGCCGTTATCCGCTTTATGTTGCAGACAATCGCGTATAAACGGGAGCGTCGGGACAACCCGAGTATCTATGAACCCTAGTATATCTATTAGAATAACTTTTTGTCTGAATAAAAAGTTAGCAAATAAAGCAGTACGTATAAGAAGAACGGGATATATTCAGAGACAATTTTAATATGTTTAGTAACGATTTAAATTGTAGTACTAACATGTCTCCATGATGTTTTTTGTATAATATTCTAAATTTTGTAAGGGAATAAATTATTGATGTAAGCTTATTAGTAAACAACATACAACATACTTTAAAAGGTAAAATAATAAATGGCCATCAATTAAAATCATAATTTTTCTTTTTTTGCTACGGATCTTTGACAAATAACTAAATTGAACGCAAAAGGCACTCACTGGACTATACACTTTACACTATACGCAAGCAATATACTTTTTGAAGTTCTTTACTTGTGAACACAGTATGGTTTACGATTTCAAAGTATGTACTTCATTATATTTACGAGTAAGTAATATAATTATAATAATCTCTTTTCATGTTCCAGGTGGAGTACAGCAATATCGCTGCCTATTAGCGCCACAATAAAACGAGGACATAACGTACAATCCGCCATATTGTCCGGGCGCTTCATTCCGGTAGGTAGAACGAAGCACACGAAGCATTGTTCGCTTTATGCTTCAGATAGCGACAAAACATTTTTTAAATCGCATTTCTAGATAAGTTTTCATATGAAGCAGTATTTATGTTTGTGTTTTAATTTGTTTTGCTGTAAAAAGATAACGAAAGAAAGAAAGAAAAATATTGGCACAAACTTGAGCATGTTGCCTCGTTCAATCTTTTGCTTTAACATTTCGGAAGAACTGTATAATAATCTCCATGGTACCGATTTACGTCTCAATAATTGCTGATTTT
>DWTU01002922.1:0-10917 GCA_018251515.1 Cecropterus confusis
GCTAGGCACAGATGTCTTCTAATAATGGGAAAGGTTTATAGTCTACCGCACTAGGCTAGTAGTATGATATGATGAACTTTGCTTCAGCCAGCCCTACACAGGCTGGCTGAAGGAAAGTTATCATAATTTTGTAAAAAAAAACGGGTAATGTGAAGGTTTTAATTTTTTTCGCATAACGTCCAATTTTTGTGAAACAAAAGTAACCTAATTTACTTCTAATAACATCAGCCAAGTAACAGTTTAAATTCCATTAAAATCTGTTCAGCGGTTTCAGATATTAACCAGTAATAGATTTTTTGTTATCGGTATTGTACATACTTCCATATTTATTAGGTAAAAAATGTTATTTCCACGTGACGAACAGACACTTCAACTTTGTTTATTTGTAAACATTAAATATTTCATGTCGTGATTACTTGAAATAAAGTCCGACTCCATCCAAATCCGTTTCAGACTAAATAACAAAAATAAATGAAAGCAGCCACAACTAGCCACGTCTAGCTATTGTTTCTCCTCGATTAAAGCCTCGTGAGTCTAATCATTATTTGATCGTTAATAATTATGACTAACAGGAAACTTAGTTATAATTGATTGGGAATATGTGTTTTTAACAAGCAATGGCTTGTTTTTAATTTAATAATTGTTTAATTATTATGTTCATGCAATCAATTTCCGTGCATACATATACAGGTATTACGCGGTACGGAGGACATAAGTCACATGTTACACCCATAAGGGACAATAAAAAATGCAAAAATTAAAATATTTTCTGCTAGGAGACATTTTTCAGATTTACAAGTGATGAAACAGTTTTGAATATTAATATTTAACAATGAATCTTGGTCATTAAAGTGTCTGCATGGCAATGAGTATACTAATTTCGGATCAGCTACTCTACCTTGAGTAGAAAACTGCCACTGAACGCTTGCTCCTTGCCCTTCGCATTTTGTGAGCAAAATATTTTATCCACTGAGCTGTTATTTTAATACAGAAAAGCCTCGGCAATTTCTTTACAAAAACATACTCAATTTAGTGTAGTAGTCCTTAAAAAGGATCAGCTAAATACACAAAAAAACCGTGAAAATAATTTATGTTACCTTTAAATGTAACTATTTAGCAGAACATTAATCTTGAGTCAGTTCCTCAGCGCGTGAAGTAAAGCTCCACTAAGCGATTGCTCCCTGACCTTTAACGCTCAGCTGACGCAAGTATTTATCAAATGCACGTTTAGATTTAAACGTAAACACATCCACTAAGCTGTACTTACACTCTCTATTTCCACTAAGTTGTACTTATAGTATCTATTCATTGAGTACAAAATATATGTAATGAAACGATAAGATCAAAAAAAGCTGAATTCAATTCGCGCAATACAGTGCTTATATACAAATCTAGAGGCTCATAAAAATTCTTGTTACTTTTTAAAGTTCCTACATTCAATTATTAAATAGTCTGCACACCGGTATATACACAGTCACTTACTACCACAAACACGGTATGAGGAGCAATTAAACTAATTTTAGTCGGCATCAGACGGCATATTTAAACGAAATAGTCGTCAAAACTTTAGCAGAAGATTTTGAAATTAGACGCTTGAGTCGACTAGATTAGAGTATTTTATATTATAGAACTAACATAGTATTGGTAGGTCACGGCCGCCCAAAGACACCCCTGGTCAAACCCAGATAAAATTGGCATTATAGTTGTAGTAGTGAGTGCGACCACAGATGCGTTTACACTACACTTGAGAATTAAGTTGGTTTGTAAGTTTTCCCTTACCACATCACATCACATTACGTTTCAATAAATGTTCTGTAGAGAAAATGCATAACTGTAATATAATATGTACGTCCTATGATTAGAATTAGTCCTAGCAAGACTGTATTAAGTTACAAACAGACTGCTGACAATTATGTTCATTTAATTTATTATCAAGCAAAGTATTTCAAGCTTTATACAAAATTGTGTTTATACAAAAATGCTAATTAATATAACAGTTACGTAATGAACTTCAATGTAGAGCACTAAATAATAAGATAAGACAAATGATTGTAGCATTAAACTGAGACATAAATTATTCTCTGGGAAAAGTTTTCTGCGCTAGACAGGTAGGTCAGCTGAACTACTCTTAGATTTCTTTTAAAGCGAATTAAACTTCTATTTCAAGTTGTTTTTGATGTTCAATAACTTGGGATATCACTTTAATGTATCTGTAATTTCCAAAATACTTCAGTACAAATTTTTTCAGTGCTGCAATACAAAAACGAAGTCACCCAGATCCAGAACAGAAATCTGAATTAATTTTTTTATGCGTGATTTTAGATACAATCTGAAACACTATCTGACTATTTCAGTTAATTTGTGTTAGGTTTTTTTAATTAGTGAGAAGGGACAATCACCGAAAAAAAATGTCCTTCGAATAGGTTACCTCTTTCCTTTGGGAAACCAGCCAAAAATAACTACTAGAATATTTAAAAATGGGTTTTGAGTTTAAATATAAATAGAGAGCACTTTAACCTCAGGTCAGCTTCCTCTGCATGTGACAGGAAGCAAGTTAAACGGTTGCTCTCTGGTATTATATTCCACTTCAAGCTAATATTTGAATGCTCTTAAAAGAACATGAGGATTTGTGTGTATGGTATATATATGTATGTGTATGTATGTATGTATGTATGTATATAAATACTTAAATATTTATTTACTTTGCCTATATTTATGAGATTTTTTTCCTGTGACACGTACAATAAGAAATCGAATACAAAATTCTTAGCCTCATTTTTTAGATTTTGCTTCCGTACATTATATGTATCTTGTATAAGAGTCATGTCGAAGTCGGCACAGTCATTTATCAAATCAGCTCTTCATCAGACACAACAATAGATGAAATAACTATATATTTATTTCATTGCATTCCTTTATATACTTTGTATTTTCTTCTTATTTTATTTAATCTAGATACAAGAAAATACATAAAGCAAATGAATATGGTTCATAAAATGGTTATTTCGTGTAGATTAGGGAAACACAAGTTAACTTCTGCTCGAGGCAGGAAGTCCCGCTAAGCGGATGCTCTCCGATCCCTGCCCTTTACATCCCTTTTCAAGCATATATCCTTCAAATGTATAAGTTATACTTTAAACAAGTTAGCATATAAAAGTAAATCATATTTCAACAGTATTAAAATATGACCTGAACTATTATCTTAGTTTATAAAATCTTCATCATGATAAATTATTTTCCTTATTTTTGGAAAAGTTGATTTTAAAGCGTACATGCTTTTTAAATTAAATAATGTCTCTATTAAAATTTTCTACTTTGTCTCCCCTACACTTTCTAAATTATTAAACGACAGTATTCAACGCTTTTTCAAATTATCATAATTTCTGCCGTGGCGCATGTGTCCAGTGCGTCTATGCTATCCGGACTTGGACCATAAAGGGAAGGTTATTTTAATATTATTAGAACATAGTTTAATACTATAGCAGTGTTTGACTATAAACAAGATCTATTCTTTGAAAATGTAATAAGTACATGTATAACAAACTACGGAAATAACTAAATGTACTTATAACACTTATTATGTAAAACAAATCGAACATGGGAACCGATCACCGCAAAGCAATATATACCAATGAAATATTAAACATGAATTATCAAAGTACAGATAAAACGTTACAGGAACATAAAAATCATTCCCCAATGTACTAACAATTTATTTTGTATTTCTGCCGAGTGGATCTCTTAGCGTTTATGTTCCCTATTTCTTTCATTATTGGACAGAAAATGTTGACAAAATACAGCGGTACGCCCGCCTACGCCCCGCTAACCAAAATATCGTTATTTTGTACGCATTACCATACAAGAATAACAACAGATCTGTGGAACACGCTGAAATAAAGTTAATGAAGGTTGTATTTTATTACGCACATTTCGTGTCGTCTTTCTGATTATTTTTGTTCATAATATTAAGAAACGGTCTTCTGAATGTTGAAATTTTTAAGAATAAGTAAACAACCAGCAAAAAAGGTAAAGGAGAGAATAAGTTACTCGAGACCTTTATACATAGTAACTTGACAAAACACCGTGAAAGAAGTTTAATTCGTAAGTAACTCGTTTGCTTTCAACTGTATATAAATCAATTTATAATTTGCTCACGAAAGTTCAAATCGAATTCCGTCACGATTCCGTCTTTTACGATACAATCTATTGCGATGCGCTCCCGTGTACAATACAGACGTAGATGGTTTCTAGCTGTCTCATCCTTGCAAGTGACCTTTTAAGTCCTTGCCATCGAAGTAACAATCTCATTTCACTGTAACGACTTCTATACTTTGAACTTTAACTGAAAGCAATGGCGACTTCTCACGCTGGGAACCGGGATTTCAATCCTGATATTTTGAAGACACACGTATATTAGCACTCTTCGGATCCGGAGTTAAAATCCCAGGCCTTTGATATATATTAAAAATTATTATTATTACCACTTTAACGGTACAGGAATGTTATGCCGGGTGGAATTTTATATAAAAGAGTTCTATTAAAAAAAGTTCTCAAAGGTGTGAAAAGTCTACCAAAGCGAACTTTGCCAACTTTTTTTTTTTTATTGGTCGGAGTAGCAAACGAGCATTCAGTCCACCTGATGTTAAGTGGTAACTGCCACCCATGGACATCTGCAAGTAACTTCATATAGAACAGGGGTCTCATCTGAAGTTGATCACAGATGCGTTGCTACTCCTGAGGACTAAGATGATCGCCTCATGTATATGTGAGCCGGCAACCACACCCTTCCAACGAAACGCAAGAACTGCTTCACGCTAGAAATAGGTGTGGCGGTGGTACCTCCCCGGTCGAACTACATTAGTTCTACCACCTGATAACTTGGTGAAATATGGCCCCCATAATCCCTTTCTATTGTGCGTTGACGATGATGATGAACCATTTTTTTATATCAAAATATATATTGTGTAACAAATTGTTCACATACAAAGATCAATAAAATTCAAATGACGTCAGCAGTAATACAATACGATACATTGCATTGTACTTTTTACGACTCGGATGCTTCCTAGTAGTCTTCGTTGGAAAGGACCACTAAAAAGGTTGGTTCCATTAAATCTTTTCGTCTTTTATACGTTTCGTGTTTCATGAGTTTTTTGTTTTTGAGTTTATGATTGTTTTTATGAGACGCGAGCTTTTGTTGAACTGGATGACACATCGAGTTACAACTCTAATACAAAATAAGCTTTATTCTTTTCCATTCTCTTTTCTCTTGATTATATCATTTACAATTCTTTCAAAGATATATTTGTAAGAATGAGAAATCTTAAATTTAGAAAAGTAATGGTTGAGCTTTATTCTAGAGTTATTTATCGGTATTCGATACGGTTTTAAGTGCTTTCCATTAGTCTATTTCAAAGCTTGAAAATGTTATAGTTGTTATATACTAGCGACTATACGACGGGCGGTCATATTGCCTGAACGAATCGTACAGAAAAATAATAAATTAATATTTAAGTAAAAAATAAAAAGCTTTTTATATAATGCACTGAAAAGAAAAAAATAAACTTTGTAGAAGTCAAACTTCTCATGTTTGCATTGTACTATTCTATATCATATAAAAGCTTATCCCAAGATTTTTCAGATAACATTTATTCGGATATGTATCTAGATCTGTGATTTAAAGATTTATTTTCGATTTGATTTGACAATTTCACTTAAGATATAACCTAAACATACTTACAACCATTGCAAGATCAATAAAAGTTTTTAAAATAATGTTCTATAATTTCAGTTACTAATTTTGAAGAAATGACTAATATGTACCTAAAATTCATGAATTTATCAACATGTTGCTATTATGTCGCATCTGAACTAATTGCTAAATCGCTTGTTGAATGGTTTTATATGTAAAACTTTTTTTAGTCTGAGTAGCGCTTTTGCCGTATTCTCGTGCGCCACGTATTTCTTCACAACGAAACTATAAACGATATTCGTGATAATTTGCATCAATCACTCTGCAGGTAATTTATTGCTCATGCTCGTATTTTGTCTGTTACGTGTCGGTTATTTAACCGCAGCAATTTATAGCCGCCCGTAGGCGTGTTACTTTAAAAACGCAATTATATTATATACTAGCTGATGCACTCGTGCTTCGCTACGGGACATGAAAATAGTCGTAAATTTTAAATAGTGCAAAATATTGAAATCAAAACTAGCCTACAAGTTAGCCAGGTACACAAACTACTCGTACCTCTCCGCAAAAATTCATCGGACCAGTGGTTCTTGCGTGATTGAATAACAAACAGACACACATCATCTTATTAGTATATATTAGTATATATAAAGTTGCACACACTGGCGGTTTCATTGGGCCTAGAGGTTCAAGCCTCTCCCAAATGTAAATTCAAGTACTTAAGAACTAAACCCTTTATCTATTTCGTAATTTTATTCTTTGAAAACCTATCTTCGACTCGTCAAGCCCATGAAATTCGTTAATAGTAGAACCACCAGTAATATTTGTGATTCGTTTTACAATAGTTTAGTGATTCAATTTTAGAAAATATCTATGGTAGAACGTATTTAGTTTGACCAGGGAGGTACCACCGCGTCACCTGTTTCTAGCGTAAAGCAGTTGGCGGCTTTTTTTAAATATGATGCGACTATCTTAGTCCTCGGAAATAGTTCCTCGAAAAAACCCTTGTTCTGTATGAAGTTGCATACAGATCCAGTTGATCCATGGGCGGCAGTGACACTTACGATCACGTACGCTTAAAGTACGAACTGATGGACTTCATACTCGATGCTACTCAATTTTATAGCAATGACACTTGCTACTACAATTATATAAACAAAAATACTTATTGTTACTTGTTATTATATAGTGGTGTGTACTTCGCGCTGTATCGACGAAGCAAATGTCCTGCAATGTCCTTTCTCCTCCCGGGAGCGCTCTACTGCAGTTTATCGAAATAACCTTTGCACTTTAAAAACTGCATTGTCATTGCATTCACGTCAATAGGACGCTGTCCTTCTTTATTTTCGCTCTTATGTAGTGAATTTCTTTCTAGTAATTAGAGTAATATATTAGAATTTAGTAAAATTTCTTATATACGATGTCTAGAAATGCCTTTTACACCATTCTCGAGAGGGATAACTCAAACAAACCTCACCAAAGGTACCCGATAATATTAGAACGACACCGTGTTATGTGGGATTTTTACTGCAGTAAAACCCCCCATGGTGGATTTCCTTGGCGCTGCAAAGAAGGCTCCAGAATCTCCAACGAAACGCAACTGGAGTCCTCTGAGTGCGTTGCCCCATCGGGCTTCACTCTGATGAGCGACTGGATCTACCGCACCGTCTGGTCGTTACAACGATATGCGCCCACGCATACCATCCTTTCCGGCACACTAGACTGGACGGTTCGAGTTTCCACACATACATACATTGAAAGTTATAAACTTCAGTAATTTAGTAGCGATAATTATCAAAGTCTATTGTTGTATTATATTGGCTTGGATTTGAGTAAAACTGTGGTTTATTTTGATTACATGACTAAACTTTTACAACTTTGTGGTACTTCATTTCTGTCATCTATAATTTCTGTGATAAATAACATAATAATTATGGAAATATACTTTAGTAACGAGTATGTATATTAAAGATACAATTTTAAATTGTTTCTTATATCTATTACATTGTTTTACAGGTTTTTATTTACATTTGTTATGTTAAAATTGCTCTATATACTTGATTGTAGTTGTAGAAACGTTTTGGGAAATGAACACTTTCTTGTAATAATTATAGAATTACTTAAAACGTCACGTATAGAAGTCACTGTATGTATTTGCAAGAAATTCACTACCACGGAAATGTGTGACATGAATACCAATAACAAAGTAACAAACCATTCAACTTATATACCGAAAATAAGCAAAAAATTCTAAATGAGTTTATATTTCGGATCTCAATAGTGTTGATAAACTGAGTCCAATCTCGTGCTAAATGAAACAGGGAACTGAGTTCTCGAGACTCTGTATAGACTTTTCAAAGAACGATGCAGCGTAAATACATGCACTCCACAATGCATGCAGATCACTGTAGCTCATGAACATATGTTTAAACTCAAATATGATCGTAACTAAAGTTGATTATGGACCCATCTCCTTTAAAATCTAAGTTGGGGGCTTGAAGCTTTGGCTCGGAACAACGATTCATCCTAAAAAGTGACTTTCGACTGTTTTGCGATAAGGAATACGTTCTATTAGGTTTATACCGAGGCTTTAGCCAAAGCGGTTAACATCAGGAAGTGTAAGAGACAATTAATAAAAAAGAATCGTCACAGAATGGCATATGGATCTCACGATCCATATGCCATTCTGTGACGAATGAGCTAAATGAGATCTAATGAGAAAATGACAAAAAATGCGCCTTCCGGGAATTGAAGATCAAAAGTGGTAAAAAGGTGTGGTGTAATGTTTTGTCTGTAAACACCTGGATCAAACTCGTCCAAATGGATCCGAATAGCGTCCCCGTGAGACTCATATGACATGATGTGACGAATAGCCCGAATCAAGCCTAATTTACAGTCGGCTCGTGCATTTACATTTGTCCTCATTAACTCGCTTTTCTGTTCACTCGTTCCGGAAAAGCGAATAATGTACGATTATTACTATTTTATAACAAAAATTGCCCTTCTTCGATATCAGTAATAATGATGTTTTAACGATACGAGTGGCTGTCACGGTTTTGATAAGACGCGCAGTCCTGAATTGGATCCTGTGCCAAGTATCTTAATTGTTTAAACAAGTTTCTGCTCTATTTCTAAATCTAGCTGTTGTATTAGTATTTGCGTGTTTATGGTAACGTTAAAGAAATACAAGTTTGTTAGCCTCAAATAGCCTTAGTCAAATTTTCGTGCTTTTGCCACTTATTTTCTATTCGCAGGCATCTTGTTTAAAAATGATAATCCATATGTCACTTTCACAATTAAAACGAACCCAATGACATCTCATATGATAGAAATCACAAAACCATGCAAACGGAAATTGACATACTTACATATGCTAGAAAAGCATTACCTTCCCTTCGACGCAATCGAGTAAAAATAATTTACAATACAATTCATAAGATTCATCAACACAAAATATACGTAAAACGTACCTAAAACCGAAGCGAGAAATTTGCATTGATTTCCATTTTATGAAGCCATGTTTACGATGGGTAACCATATCTACACGAAATTTCACTCGTATTTTCAAGTGTTTACAATGCATAAATTTGATTTTTATTGCGTTTACAGTCTGGCGGGAGGGTGCTGATGTGCGGTCCGTACCAATACGAGCTGTGACTCGCATATTTGGCAAAAAAGAAATGTTTCATACATTTTTAACACTATGTATTCGTGTTTATGCATGCCTTTCTTTGGTGAATTTTCGATTGGGCAAATTTCTCAGAGTAACAAATTCCTCATGTATTTCGTATTTTTACAAACCCCATGTCACAGCGTTCCGGGAATACCATGAAAGGATCAATAGTTAAGTTAAATTTGTATTCAATATTTTGCACCTACTGTAAATCGGTAAACTGAATTATCGAATGCCGCAACACAGATCAGCGTTAGTTCTTTTGAGGTTTAAATATTATGTAAGCATAGGTTTGTATTTCAATCTGACCCTTAAAACTAAAATACAGTAGCGCACTACTCCTTAAAGTTATAATTAAGTATGACTGAAATAAAACGACTTGATATTTTGAACGTTAACCGCAGAAGAGAGATTTTTATTCCATAGACAAAAGAACATGAATGTACATATAGATACAAAATTAGCACAGCTTATACAGACTGTCACAGGCATATATATTAATTTGATACAACCAACGCCCCCACTTATGAAAATAAACTAATAATAGTTAAACAGAAAAATTACAAAATGCTTTCCATTCCCAACATTTTCATAAAAAAGTAATGTTAAAACTTACAAACACTTTTGGTTAATAGATCAGCCGGCATCCGTGCTGTCTCCAAATATTGTAAATGTACATTTTTATTGTTTATACACGACAAAAATGGTAACGCACATCTATATGTTTTGTGCGGTTGTGAAATTCTTTATTTTCAGACAGTTTAATTGCACCTTGGTTGTCATTAAATATATTAACAATATACACTTGACCAGTTATTTCACATAATATGCTGCGCAAATATATTGCTTCTGTGATGCTCATGTACTCTGCTTCTGTACTAGACAAAGCAACAATATATAGACTATATATTGTTGCTTTGTCTAGTACAGAAGCATATTCCTGAGTAACATAGACATGTTACTCAGGAATACTGTAGCTTTCTATTGGTGAAAGAATTTTTAAACTCGGTTCAGTGGATCCAGAGATTACTTCGTACAAACTCACAAACTTTACCTCTTTATAATATTAATAGATAGAATAGATAATGGTAAAAAAAGATGTGAGAAACAGCTCAAAAGAATCGGGTGATCGTAAAACACTATCTAATACTCTGATAAGTCGTGCAATATATGTATACAGGTAAAGCAAATATAAGCGTGATATAGAAACTAAATCAACAACATGAGAAGCAAGACAATAATAGATAAATAGATAATCAGATTCATTTAAGCCATAGTTTCTCAAGACTATCAAAATAAATATATCTTACAGTGCGATTTGATGCATAGCACATATGAGAATATAACTATGTGATATGGTAATATGTGAACTTATATGTGTTTATTTTAATTAAAGAGTTTTGAACAATGACTGATTAATAATAATAGAAGAGCAGAAACAGTTTCAATGTATTTCATTCGCTATTATACACATTCAATTTATATTTCAGTTAGTTTAGGAGTGGATAGCGGACGAATACCGTGACACGTCATTTATATAAGAAACAAGCTC
>DWTU01002923.1:0-10917 GCA_018251515.1 Cecropterus confusis
AAACAGAACAGAAAATTACTCAAAAGACAAAAGAAAATTAATAATAAATTAAACCCCTATGGTTAAAAAAAAACAATAGGTACATGGTACAATAAGAAGTAGGTACGCTGATGCCTTGGCAGTTGAACTACGTAAGGAATTCTATATAATTCTATGTAATTCCAATGAAAATTTTACTATGAGGAAGTTATATATGTGGCCTAAAAGATCAAAACATTTAAACAAACCATTCTGATGCCTACCTACCTACAGCTGCTACCTACCGTTTTCTTGTCTCATTTTCATATAATATTTGTGCCTAATCGATATGATGACCTGCTTGATGAAATGGTTAGAATAGAATATCAGCGGTATTTCGACCTCCGGGCAGCCACGTGTATATATTTTACTAATTTCAATATTCTCAGCCCTTCCATGTTAAAAACAAGTGCCATTTTCAGTAAACTAGTCTATCTACGAGTTTTCCTGCAAAAAACTCTAATTCAAGAAGTGAGTCATTGTTTTGTACCGTATTAACCCTATTTTCTGGAAAAACTTGCGAAAACACTAACATATCTACCAAATATTGTATAAAACAACCGATCAATGTACTCATTTATACCTACTACGAAGAAAAGGAGAAGAGATCATCACCACAAAAGAAAATCGTATGTTCCAGAATTAGATACTTCACTAGTCTGTTATCCCTTATTTATTTCATATGAAAAACGGAGATAGAACATAATAATCGTTTGAATTCGACAGTCATCGGCATTACTGCGTATATTGATCGACGTCATACAGTTCTACTATAAAAAGGCGGAACACCTTTGCCCGCGATTCTATACGCGATTGTGACATATAAACGTGAACGTGTTCAATTTTACTTAATAATTTGCTTGCCAGACTTATTCCTGATATCAAAATATTGTGAAATTGTTGTGTTCTATTGCTGGTAAGTTTATTTATTTATCATTATTACTATGTAAGCGTTGATTGTCCTAAAATTTTCTATTATCCGACATTCCACTTTTCTCCCATATCGTCGAAAGACCAAACAAAGACGTTCATGACGCCATTTTGTTCGAATGGAATGACGTGTAAAATAAATTGTGTGATTTTGTTTTGATTGCATCATGTACACCCCGTTTTTAAATTACTAGTGATTATTACACTTTCAATTTAAAATAAAGATTGATCATGTACATGTATATATGAGTTAATTTATATTATAATTTAAGTGCCTAACGAACTTGTATGTCGCACTTGTTTTCATAGGTATTAAATGTGTAAAGGGGCTATATGACAACTCTGCTACGATAATAAATAATAATATTATTTGTGTATTTGTTACAGATCAAAATGCAGATCTTTGTGAAAACGTTAACCGGAAAAACGATTACTTTGGAGGTTGAACCTTCCGATACAATTGAAAATGTGAAAGCTAAGATACAAGACAAGGAAGGTATCCCTCCCGACCAGCAGCGTCTCATCTTTGCTGGTAAACAACTTGAAGATGGTCGCACCCTTTCCGACTACAACATTCAGAAGGAGTCCACTCTGCACTTGGTACTTAGACTGAGAGGCGGTATGCAGATCTTTGTGAAGACATTGACTGGCAAGACAATCACACTGGAGGTGGAACCATCTGACACCATTGAAAATGTCAAGGCTAAAATCCAGGACAAAGAAGGCATTCCCCCAGACCAGCAGCGTCTCATCTTTGCTGGTAAACAACTTGAGGATGGTCGCACTCTTTCGGACTACAACATACAGAAGGAATCCACACTTCACCTGGTCTTACGTCTTAGGGGTGGTATTTAATTAATGCCTGTTAATTATATTCATGTAACAAATTGGGTATAATAAATGCTTTGATCTCAGTCAAATGTGGTATTTTGATATTTCTTTTTTCTTGTATTATCATACCTTAATTTAAAAAAGATATTCGCTTAAAATGAGACTAAAATTACAATTAACTTTACACACATTTTACATGACATTATAGATTTCTCATGCGCTTACATTTCTTAGACGATACGATTTTTTTTCAGTTTGAGGCGCCAAGGTAGAGGTTTGCCAAGCCTCTGAAAGAATAGTATATGACAAAACTCATTGTTACTAAGAGACTGGTACTGAAAGGCGTTAAAATCTTTTAGGCGACTGCGTCAGGAGAGTAATATTCATAGATAATACACTATATACTGGGTAATATTTTTCGAACGTATGTTTGTACTTGTACTTGACTTCTCAGTTTAGAGAGTGACATAGGCTATATAATTTTTAAAAATGGCGCTTGGAAATAGAGGAAACAGGGGAGAGAAGAGACGACTTCTTTATTATTACGACAATAGGGTGTCAAATGAAAGCTAGTGAATAGACCAATATAAAAATATATATATTATAACACTATTGTCTTTTTTGTCAAAACTCATAAGCGTTTAATTAAATACATTTACATAAATCACTATGAACAAAATTTTCAGCAGTCGTGTTTTTTGTTTCAATGTATTTAACGATGTTACTAGTTTTTAGGTAATGTACGATTTACGAAGTACTTTAACTGATTCGTAAATTCCTAATAATAATATTGTACGTGTTGCATATTTATTACATACTTAGACTCAAATAGACGTTGAAAACAGTGGATAATGGGGGGGTCGCTAAATATTTTTGTGTTATAGGGGTTACATGAAAAGATAGAAAACTTTAATTTAGATGAATCAAAGCGTTTTAAATGTAGATAATTATGAGTACTTAATAATTGGAATTAAATGAAATTTAATAAAACCTTGACACCATTTACATAACAGTGCTTACATACATAGGTAGGTACATTAGATAAGATATAATAAAATTTGATGTAATGTTTAAATTACAATCAACAAAAAAAAAACATTGTTTTTTTTAGAAATACTGAAAAAAAGTTTCCTCCAAAAGATTAATGAGATTAGAGAAGCCATAGTAATAGTCACTTTAATAGGAAATAATTATAATTTGTAAAAAAATGTTACCTATTAAGTTTTAAAAACTATAAACATATAAAACAAAATCTAACTTGTAGAAGTTGATTATGGTTGTACAGTCAGATTTGTAGGAGGTAAGGTTTTACAATGTTTCTATTGATTTAACTACATATATCAACATTGGACTGATAAATTTGTTTGTAGATTAATAATTCTGTATATAGCGTATATACAGTAGTAGTGATAGCCTAATGGTTGAAACTCAGCCTCTCAATCAAGGGTCCAAGGTTCGAATCCCAGGCATGCTTCACTGATTATTCAAAAATAATACAGATATCAGGAATTAATTATCACTGATTTATGGTAAACTAAAACATTGTGAAGAAACTTACACTCTTAAGTTCTCTGAAAGAATAAAATGAATTCTCAAAGGTGTGTGAAGTCTAGCAGTTCACACTTGACCAGCGCGGTGGACGACGGCCTAAACCTCTCTCATTCTGAGAGAAGACCTATACGCAGCAGTGGGACAATAATGGGTTGTTGATGACGATACAGTATATACAAAACAAACAAATTATTAAAATAAAACCAAACAAACTGTTTGTATTTATAGAATCACAAAAGAAATTTATAAATTACAAATAAAACCAACACTAAATCCTGGGCGACTCGCAATGCGGGCTATGTCACTTCTTTAATTGGCCAATGATTCTTTATGTAAGTAATGAGTTAATATATATTTAAACTCATTTATTTATTTCTTGAAATAGGTAGTAAAGCAGTACGCATTGATTTATTTAACCCGGCGAGAGTGTGGCCGGGTATGACATACCAACCGCGTTGCATATATTTTTTGTGCGTGTCCTTCAAACTTATAGACCCTTTGAATAGCTGGAATTACAGGGGTGTTCGGGTATATAATACCCTGCCACATAGCTGGAGTATATATTTCGTGCCAAATATAACACTGCTTTTTCTACTAATATAACTGAAGATGCGAAAAGACGAAAAAAAATTCAGACTTATATATGTTCTTTCATCCACTTCCATACAGTCAAATGATCCTGGTCATCCTGGTCACTTTGACCCACAACTCTTCAAAGTTAATCTTCTTTTCCTCTGCGTTTATCGAGTGGTACTGCCTTCCTAAACCACAGGTGTTAGCTACATGGCTCTTTCGTACACATGTTTATTGAGCAAATACATAGTATTTAAATTTGTCCTTGAACTCTTTAACCCTGATAATGTAAGTGAACAGCTTCCTTCTGATTTCCTTAACCCTAATGATACAGAATTACTAATATTATGATTTAAGATTAGATTAAGCGACTTCGGGACTATGTACTGTGTATATAAACCAATACACATTTAAATTATTTGCTGCTCTTTAGTGGTATGGAAGTCGGTCTTGTTTTTTGTATTTTTTTTGTTTTTTCACAATGCAAGTGTTCGAGTGTGTCAAGAGTGCTCAAGCTTAGGGTGTCAGTAATATTGTAATCTATTCAGAAACTTACATTATTAATTTAAATATTTATGAAGTTATAAATTTTGGTTGTATTGATTCCATTTTACTTTTTTTTTATTGCAGGTGAAACCGCAGATGCAGCTAGTATATATATATATATATATATATAGCCTGCCACATACTCCTTGCTACATTTCCTCACCACACTCTTGCCAGGTTAATAACCAAAAATATCATACATTACTATTGAAAAAAAAACAAATTAGTAGTTTTTTTCAATACTTTATATTTAAGTAATTTTTTATCTACTTACAACTATAACATTTTTAACTACTGAAGGTACATAGATGAATAAATATTATTATTTTTTCTGCTCCACATTTGACTCCCAAGGCCTCGGTCCTCGTTTATTCTCCCAGTTATCAATATCAAGTTTCTGTATTTCCTCATATGACTTTTCCAAAGTGACTTCTCGTTGTCTGTGGAGACCCATTTTTTCAGCTTCTTCCTTAGATATACCTTTTACCTTTGAAAATTGGTATCTGAAAGATAACATCTTCATTAAACTGATACTACTTTACTTGAAGGGTTTCAGAATGCAGTATATAAATTTCCATTTTTATTTAAGTTATACATGTGTAAAATGTTCAGCATTAACACTGGTAATGTAAATAATCATTTTTGTCATGTTTAAAATATTATATAACTTAGAGTAGTGATAAGCACATGTCTAACAAAAACTCATTTATGATGATTTAAGTTATGAATTTTTGCATCATTAATTTTTAGGCAACTTCTTTGGTCCATTCAATTAATGAAGTCTAAGTCTATTTTATAGTCAATTATTACATAATTTTTCATCAATTTTAATATAAATGATTTTTGTTTTTGTTAACCTAATCAATATGGGAGATTTGTCATTTGAAATATTAAGGGATGAATAGAAAATCAGAATATGAAATAAATAACACAAATATGAATATAATAGTACCTTATTTGTGTCCATTCCCTTAAACCAAACGATCCTCCAATTACAAATAATATAAATGGTAGCCCATACTTAAAGGATTTTCGTTTGCTGAAGGTTGCTACAGTAGATTTTAAGTAATCAATAGTATATTTTCCATCTTTTGCTGTCATTTCTATTTATTTATATAAAAAACAGTCATATCACAGAATTACTTTCATATTTATTTTTCATAAGTTATCAATCGCCTTTTTATATTTCTTATTGTGACAACTGATAACCTGACAGTCAAGTCAAGCAATAAGATTGACATTTCAGACAATTGACAATGTAGACGAATAAAAATTGGTTTTAAGTTTTAAATTTGTACTAGCAATAAACAGTGAAATATGGAACCGCTCTCTTTTTCGAATTTGGTTTAAAAATATTCATCGGACTTCATAGTTCAGGTTCTATGCTCTACGCCTTTTTTTCTCGAGAGTTGTAATTGTCGGCCTGTGGGGATTTAAAATCTCGAAGGTTTACTTTCTCGAAAGTTTAAGTCTCGCAGCTTTACTTGGAAGTTTTAAAGGGGGTAGCATTAACGTTGTTTGGCGGTATTATAAATAAATAAAAACGAACAAACAAATTTTGCATTCGAACAATAACGAACAAACGACGAACAATCAAACAAAAATTAAAAAAAACCGAAAAACGTGGAGCTAAGTAAGCTCTTCAATTGGTCCTTATCACACACTCTGTCGTGCGTTTCTTATCACCACTGCCAAACGAAAATAAATGTTATTCAGAAAATTTATGACAATGAAATAACTAAATTAGTCGTTACATATGTATCACATTATAATTATTATTCTTATTAAAGTTATCAGATTGTCTTACTATTTGTTTATACTTGGCTGACGTTTTATTATCGTTGCTTTGACAGAATTATGATGACAATTAGATCCCAAAAATGAAAAAATAAATTTATAAAATGGCGGACATTTAAGAGTGACGTATGTGTTGTGTTTATGAAATTTATATTTCACATTAGTGCTGTGTTTGGAATTATGTTTTGAGAACTGTTTTGTCTCATCTTTTTAAAGTAAAATTCGTGATATCTGGTAAGTAGACACTTAATTTCAACATGTTCTTTTATTGAATAGGAGTTAGGTACCGAGGGCTGTCACGGTACTGAGGCTATGAAGTGAATTGTAGGCGTTCAACATAGATGAAATTATACAGCACACGAATACGTAATGAGTATAATTCGCTACAATCTATTCAACACTAAATCTAGTCAATACAATATCTTCTGGTAATTATTTTTAGATGTACAAATCGAGTGGGCATGTTTAGGCTCGCCTCCAGAATCTCAAAAGAAACGGAACAAAATCTTTCTGATCGATTTAATATGGTCTCATCATTATGTTCTTTCTAGTTAGAATTCATAACAAATGAGTATCTTTGTTGTTTTTATGTTCTTATAATCAAAATTCAATTAACCATTTATATTGATTTATTCTAAAACTTATAGTACACAATATTTTGTTCTTGGACTCGAACACGTACTAAATAAACGTACTATATGGTAACATAAGGCTTATTAAGTTATAGTATATAGTTAAAGCAAAGGCTATTTACCACCTCCCATCTCCTGTTACAATTTTTTCATACTTTATATACTTAATTGCTCATTACACTTGACTGTGAGAATGAAACTTACCATTGTTTGTAGAGCAACCATGTGTCTGTTGTTTTTACAGTACTATTGTTTTAATACTTACCTTTAGTACAGTACCTAGATATCTTCTACAAAAGATAAATATAAAATGGTAATCAACAAATAATAACAACAATATAATAGTGAATATGAACATTCATATTGACATTATGTTGTAAAACAAGAAAAACAATACATTAGAACATATATCTGTTGTAAACCTGATGTTGATCAATAATATATGTATTACGTAAACAAACAACAATAAAAACATGAAGAACATCTGAAACATCTGGGTTCAAATGGTCTAGAGGACATTTGAATATAAAGCCACTTTTTATAGTTTCATAACATTACGGAAAGTTTGTAAATTGTTGCACAAATATTATGCCCTCGTAGTCAAAAAGGGCAGCTCATATTTGGTTCATATTTCGAAATTTCCTTAATGGTTTCACAGTATGAACATGGCATTGTCATTTAAGTCATAGAAGTTATTTGACATAAACATAACACTGTACGCATCAATATCAATTTATTCTTTTTATTTTTAATGAGTTCTTATATAATTATAAGTGACAAATTAAGAAAATATGATGTTTTTCCTATGTTCTCATACTAAACCTTAACAAACCGGTTGATATAAGATTGTTCTATGTTCATATCATTTACTCCCAGAATTAGATCATATTGCCGCCAGGGAAACTAAATTTTGCTAACTTGTATTGAAACAAAATATCAAAAATACATTCTTGTACTGTGTTGTTTTGTAAAATATCTGTAATGTTATGAAACATTACAGATATATATGTATATATACTATGGAGCTTCAATAATAATATAAATATATAGGAACTTACATAGTATATTAGCACTGATTTTCATTTTTAAATACATAATATGCTTTTCTGATACTTATTATGCATGTGGCGTAAACAGTTAGACAAACAGAAAATTCTTATGTATGTCCAATATGTACTCTGAAATATGGTCAAATAAGGACACAAAACAGTGGGAACAAATTAAACTCAAAAGAAAAATTAAAATTTAATTAAAAAATTAATGTGCCTCGTAAAAGTAACATTATAGTATAACATGAGTATCTGAGCTGAATAACAGCCATTATCTGTCGTTCTATCCAGTGTTTCATCACTAACCGTCAATTTTTTGGTAATTTTCTAGTAGACAAATTTTCACATATTGATCTTTGGTTGGCAAAAAAATGCATAAACTTATTAATAATAACAAGCGTAATATAGATGCTTAAAAGACTAACCAAGTCATATAACATCTTGTTCATTGACTGTAGATACAAATATAATCAGCTCTGTGCTAAACTTAGTAAGGAAGGTGCAGTAGCAACCCATGAGTGGTGTTGACGGACGTCGGGCGGACGCGTGCGATGACATCATCGTCGCCGCCGCTGTAGCGCAAGTAAAGACGGCACATTGTGTGCCGACTTAATTTGATGAGCGTCGTCGTTATCCTTCGCTAATCGTCCGACCATATGTTGCCATACCTACGTGTCACCTAGCGCTAATTTCTCGTTCTCGAAACCATGTTCGACACTGCGTACTATAGTAGTTACTACATTTGTTTGCTTCGCAAATGGTCCTAGGTTCAATTGCTTTAACCCACCTCTTAGGTTCAGAATTTAGGATTCTGGGTTTGGGACGGTCCTAAGCATCCTCAACATCATACAAAATATGTTTATATAAAAAATGTGATAACAATGATCCGTCATGTAATAATTGTCTCCTATACATTCTTAGCATTGTAATACTTAAATGTGCTATTTGAAATAGTGTAATTTGAATTTAGCAAAATTATGCAATACGCCTTATAAAACAAGGTGTTATTACTGGCTTCCTGAGTACCAACTTTTACCTACATGTATTGTGGATGTTGTCATCCGTTTATTAATGACTATTAAGTCGAACCCGTTTTCGCTTCCTCATTTATTAGCGTTCATATTCTTTCTTCCTTAGCCTTATTCAGGCTATTGTTTCGATTGAGGATCAATCGATCGCCAACTCAGCTCTGTACTGTATTTAAAGAAAAAAATTGCTTGCGAACAATTAACTGCAGTAAGTATGAAATTAGTACACTATATTGAGTGAGAATGAAACTTACCATCGTTTGTAGAGCAACCATGTGTCTGTTGTTTCTACAGTACTATTGTTTTAATACTTACCTTTAGTACAGTACCTAGATACCTTCTAAAAAAGATAAATATAAAATGGTAATCAACAATTAATAACAACAATATAATAGTCAATATGAACATTCACATTGATATTATGTTTTAAAGCAAGAAAAACAATACATAAGAACATATATCTGTCGTAAACCTGATGTTGATCAATAATATAAATGTATGATATGTAAACAAACAAAAATAAAAACATAGAACATCTGAAACATCTGGATTCAAATGGTGTAAAGGACATTTGAATATAAAGCTACTTTTTGTAGGATCATTACATTATGAAAAGTTTGTAAATTGTCGCACAAATATTCTGCCCACGTAGACAAAAAGGGCAGCTCTATTTCGAAATGTAAACATTTCGATATTTCATTGATTGACTTCATGCTTCATAAATTGTTTTCTCTGTATCAACTTTTTTTATTTCTACTGTTTTATTATATTAAGTCATTTGAATGCGGACGAAACGAATAGATTAGACTAGTGATGGTAAACTCTATGTTGATATGTTCGGTCTACTTACCTAGCGGAATAGAGGGCATACCAACAATAACCATCGTCGTCGAGTCGGTCACGGGGCATTGCGGAGCGAACACTATCGTACTCTGGATTCCTCTCACGCTCCAGTTGTCACAAATACCACTAATTGTGTTGCGTTTTTTAACGTACGGATGTCATGTTGACACGAGTGCACTCTTCTTTTAGCACTTACTAATTTAGAACGGAGCTTCTGCTCATTTAGAAGCGCAGCCGTGATTTTCTTTTGGTGTACATTTTTAAAGCGGTCGTTGAGTAAAACTTGTCACCACGCAACCTACTTTTTATGTAAAGGCAACTCGAAAATTTTATGTGTAGAGTAGTAAAATAATATAATTTAAGTAATGTGAAATTTTACCTGAAAAATCTTTACGGTACATAATTGTTATGTGTAGGTTTCTCCTTAGAAACCCACATATAATTATTCCATGCCAAAATAATTGCACCGTATTTGCTATTTCAATGATATCCCTTATATTTTTTATTCTTGCGTTATCGTGTTCTATCTTATGAATTCTATACGCAAATTCACCCGTACAGCCATGACTCATGTACGAAAATCGACCCTTCGATCTACAACGGAAACCACCCTTCTTTAATATTTAAGGAACGTAACTACAATTATATTAAAAGGTGTTAAACATTTTCTGAGTATTACGACTAACTAGCTCTTCCCACGGCTCCGCCCACCTAGGTGATGCACCACGGTAAAAAGTATCCTATGTGTAATTCAGGCCATAAACCTTTTTTTGTGCCAAATTGCTTCCAAATCCAATCAGCAGTTTTTGCGTGAAAGAGTAACAAAAACACATACGTCCTCATAAACTTTCGCATTTATAATATTAGTAAGATTAGTAAGTTATAGCAGTTTGTCTCGACTATGATTGCATTAGTTATCAATTGTCATATTAACATGCAGTTTGATTAGAAATCTATAAAATATTTATAGATAAGTTATGTATTAAGTTGATAAATATTTCAACATTGCAGTAGTGTTAAAGTTTAGATTAACATTGGATGTATGTTAGAGCATGAAACTCCGTGTTAGTATTGGGACTAGGACCAGGCCTATCATGTTGCCTTGAAGACCCAGAACTA